>BKCP01011625.1:1502021-1518331 GCA_008636005.1 Striga asiatica | reverse complement strand
AAACTGAACGGCCGATAGGCGATACCGGCCGGCCGGAATATTTTTTTTTAGTGGTTTGCAAAACTTCAAGGGCAAAACGGTCAAAGAGGGACGGTAAGTAATAAAAGGGGACGGTATTTAGTAATTCAGTTATATTATTGAATAGTTTTGTTGCATATTGTAATAGTAGTTTGTCTAGCAAATTTAGTTAGTTGTTTGTAAATAAACTAGTGCAGATCCCGTGCGATGCACGGGGTGCACTGGTTAAAGGTTATTTACTCAATCTTATTATTATATTCATGAATAAAGAAAATTAAATAAATAGAATAAAGAAACTATTATATATTATTAAAAACCTCAATGTAGATAATATTTTTTGCCTTGTAGGCATGCCATTCTCCCTGCAAACTAATATTTTCAAGTCCTTTCGATTAGTGACACAGTAAACAACTATATACAATTGGTTGTGACTGAACACCAAATTTTTCAAGAACATGCCAACATGTGATAAAGACTGATACTGACTCTTATTAATCGTCATGACATAAGAAACCATTAGAAAAAACTGTCTCCGCTGAATTTTTAAAAGTATTATAAAGTCGGAAGGTGTTAGTCATCCGAGGTATCAACAACTTCTCTTCTACATTAAATCCAGTCAATACCTTACATTCAAGCACATGGGTGGAGAGTTTTGTGGCAACCAATATCGTACCTTACATTCAAGCAAATGAGTACTAAAGTTACTATAATAAATTTCGAATGTTAATTTTAATATTAGTATTTATTATCTATATAATAACATAAATTGCAATGAAAATAAATGAAACTCATCTCCTCGTCATGAAATAGGATTTCCATGTAGTTGTTATAGTAAATGCTAGCAATTATTCGAATTATCCGCAACATTAAGCATGGTTTATCGGTTCTTGAAACTTGCGTTGGCAAACCAAATTTGCACTTAATGTTGAAAGTATTGTAATTGTCTAAAAGCAAGATTAAGAAAGAGTAGTGAGCATGTGTGTTATTACATGACTTATCTATCAATTTGTAGAGTTAGTAAAAGGCTTAATTGAATTAAATTCCAAAAATATTTTGATTTGAAGATATTGTAAAAAAAGACAACTTATGGTCTAGAAATTGCATCAATTTAATTAATTTGATAATATTATTTATTTATCTTAAATTATAATGATTTGATATTATAATTAATTTAAAAAAATATTTATATATGCTGCAAGCTTCTTCAAGTACAGTACTAACACGTTTTCTTGAGTAGATGTGGGAAAAAACCTATTTATTTGTTAAGAAAATTTCTGTCTACTGAAAGATATATTCACACATTTCTTTATGCTTTTTTTGGCAAAAAACCGATTTATTTGGAAATAATTTTTTTTGTATATTGCAAAGTAATATCTCAGCACACATTTTTTATTTGTAAATTGGTATCTATCACATATTTGGCAAAATAAATCTTTATATACAACTTGATTTTTAAATATCTCGAAACACATATAAAATTTAAATTCGAATATTATTGTGTTATGTATCTGTATTAGTTATGTATCTATATATAATAAATATCCATTTCAGTCTGTAAATTTTTCATTTGAAGTTCATTTCTTTATTTTTAGAACTTTCATACAAATTGTATTGATTACATTCTACGCATTTTTAAAGAAAAACTAGTACGTAACCCGTGCGATGCACGGGATGTAAAATTTGGAAGAATAATATAACGTCACGTGCATTAGGATCGAAATTGAAATCATTAAAATACATAGGAACATTGTTGAATCATAAAAAGTTCGGTAACAATCATATATTATTAAAAACCTCCTTGTACACAATATTATGAGTTTGATTATTTGGTAACTCGTCATTATCACAAACTAATATTTTCAAAAGAGACAAATCCTAAAAATCGAACTAATATTTTTGGTGAACAAACGAATATTTTAGGATTGGTGAACAAACTAATATTTTAGGATTTCTGGGATTTGTCTCTTGTTGGTGAACAAACTAATATTTTAGGATTCGTTATATGAATAAGGCTACCTGTTTTTTGTGTTCTTTTCATTCATTTTCATTCAAACAATCCGATGACTTGTATAATAAAATCCGAATCTTAAGCCGAAATATTTAAAAAAAGAGTTTTTAAAAATTGAAAAGTCAAGACAATCAGTTCAGATTAATTAAAGGTCAAAGAATATCCGCTCCTTGAAATAAAGACGAGTGCTATCATTAACCAAATATCCGGTTATTGATATAGAGTGGTTACCAAAAAATAGAACGCAATAAGGACGCTTCATGGAAATATCAATGGGATAAGGTCATAAAAGATCGCTATACATTTTATCGACAAAAGCTCAGATGGAATGATTTATGATAATTATGTCGTAATTAATAAATTAATTAGATGTGTGAAAAGGACATAATTAATGAGAAGTGTGAAAAGGACATAATTAATGAAAAGTGTGAAAAGGACAAAAACTTGCCTGTTTTGCAAATCCGACATTGACCATAATTTGACCTACTATTTTAGATAAATGTTAATTCTTATTATATAAGTATAGATATCGAAGTGATCTTTAGAAATGATTATATAGGTATAGATACTGAATACTTATACCACTTTACACGCAATTAAATAAATTTAATATTTTGTTGTTATGGATATTTATTAGTTACCTTTTTATTTAAGGCCAGTTGCATTTTTATTTTTAAAAGAATCATAATAAATAAACAATTTAGAAAAAATTATAAGATATATTTAATTCATAATTATTTTATATAAAAAATACAAAATATAGAATAAATAATTTGAATTACATAATTTAAATAGCTTAAAAGTTTATTTCTTTTTAATTGTGGATATTTATTAGTTTTCTTTATATATATGAGTACGCAAATCAAATGATACACTTTATTCTTAAAGTTAGTGTTTCAGGTAATGTGTATCTCGAGATATTTGGAGACTGATATGTGTGATTAGTATATTACCATAATAAATCAGCCGCAGTTACCTAAATCGTATCTTTAAAAATCAACAGAAATCACATTCTTTGTGTACTTAATAGATTTAAAAAAAAAATATGTGATTAATATTATTACTGTTAATACCAAAACCGGATTCCGCAGATTAAGAGCGTTTTCGAATAAATTTAAGAAGAATTCAGAGTTAATTACTAGAAGGCCGAGGTGCGATGGGGATCCTCGATATTGTCTCGATAACTAATCGGCATCTCGGTACTACCACCTTGGTTTCCAAGACGAACAAAGCAAGCTCCCAAGATCGCCCCATCATTAAACAACTGACCTCGGGATTGCCATCTCGGATCTAAAAGGGTTCTTTGGGGAAGGACATCGCAGGTTAACAGACCTGTGGGACAACTGACGTCCAGAAAATTCCAACCTTGACCCGACAGAAGTGACGCCTGTCACTCAGTAAGAGGGGCACCCATGCTTTCATCATTACCTAAAAAGTGTGCTAACGTCATTGCCGCTCCTAAAACATCAAATCCGCATTAAATACAGTCGACTTCTCTTGAAAGGTGTGCCAGACGTAACTATAAATAGCAGCATTAAAATCGATACGAGGACCACGACCAACACATTAAATTCACGCATTTATTACCTCGGCTTCCTCTGTTTTCGACCTCCTGTACTAAAATACCGACTTGTTCAAAACTGTAACCGACCTCATAAAATTCAATGAAAATCATATTTTCTGCAATTCTCGTTGTGTTTTAAATCTTAACTACGTTGATTTAATCCGTTTATCAACATTTTGGCACTAGAAGGAGGGCTCCATAAAATATTTGGAGTTAATTTTCGCATTCAATCAACACCATATCTCGCTCATACACGAAAATATGTCTCACTCCCGACAAATGATCGATCCACCAGGGGAAGTGCCGCTAATGACATCCCAGTCAATAATATCCCTGATCCAGTCGCCGGACGTAACAACGCGGCGCCGATCATACCTGATCTGAATGCACTCATGCAAAACCCTGAATTCGCCAGGGGATTCGCCGCTTTGCTTGCTCAAACCACGCGGGGCCTTCAAAAGCTCAACAGCAAGGACCGCTCTTCGCACCAATAACACCGGCGAGGCAGCGGGCCCCCCAGATACAAGGACGGGATAACAACTCAGCTCCGTCGCATGCCACGTCGCAACCTGAAGGCAACCGCTCACAAGTTCAGCCGGCAGGAAACGCGGACCCATCGGAGATAAACCCACCGAACATGAACCAACCGGAGATCCATCCACCTGAAATGACGGCGGAAAGTCACTCAGGACATGCTCGGAGAGTCCCCCTTGTAGCCCGGCCGTTGTTTCAAGAGCCGGAGAACCCGGCCGACTTGCGTCAACAAATTGAACGAAATCGGCATGCACGACATGACACTCCAGAAGTGGAGGCGTTGAGAAGGAAGGTCGCAGAGCTAGAAGCTTTGCGTATAGCTCAAGTCGGGAATCCCTTGAATTCCCGCGCTCCTGAATCCGGGCATGTATATCTCGAAATTGATTCCCCCCTGGCACCCGAGTTGACTAGGGGCCCGTTGCCAGGGAAAGTCAAAGTTCCGCAAATTGGGTTGTACGACGGGACCTCTGATCCCGACGCCCATCTCGGTCACTATACGTCATGGATAGACTTACATGGTGCTGACGATGCTTTAAGATGTCGTATGTTCTCCCTGACTCTGGGGCCCAAAGCCCAAAAATGGTATTATTCATTACCGGCCGAGTCTATTAAATATTGGTGTCAACTCAGGTCGGCTTTTCGTTCGCATTTCATTGGGGCCAAAGTCTGCTTGATCCCAAAAGAATCAATTTCTAATATCGTCCAGCGTGAGGATGAGAGTTTGAAAAGTTACGTGGCTCGTTTCAACGAGCACGCACAGAACATGGAACCATGCCATCAAGAAACACTGCTTTTTGGCAACATCAGGCTTGAAACCAAAGTCAATGTTTCGTTGGGCTCTTTGTCGGAATAAACCCAGAACGTTCCAAAAGTTCCTTGCCCGAGCTCAGCAACATATTATTGCGGAAGAGTCCATGTCGGTACCAGACCTTGAATTTGTCCCGAAAGATCAAAAACCGACATCGGAGAACAAGAAAAAGAAACATTTTAACGGGTCTTCCAAAAACCCAAAATTTAGGGAGCCATTCCGAAGTGATCCCAACCTACGAAGCGACCCCAATAACCCAGAAGTGAAGGCGGCCAGAAGACAATTCAGAGAAGACCTGGCATCGGGATATCGCGCAATCTATTCAGTTGGGGCCGCTGCAGTCTATCACGAAATTAAAGGAAAGGGAATCATCCCTGAAGCCCGACATGTGAAGACTCCGGAGAACCAGTTGGACAAATCTCGGTATTGTGACTACCATAAATTTCCAGGTCACAATACTGACGAGTGCCTTAGCTTGCTATCGGCGCTCATGAAGCTTATCGGAAACCCCCAGATGAAGAGGTTTACTAAGCCGAATGAAGAAAAAGAAAGAAACCAGATAGTCCGCATTCCTGACCGAGAGGAAGAAGATGAAAGGGCTATGAACGCGAAAAGAGTCCGATTGCAGCAAGGGGAAAAGGAAATTTTTATGTACGGACCGATTAGTCCCAGGTCGGTCGACAACCGACTTGGGAAAAGAAGTAGAGAAATTGAACGTCCAGATGATGTCAACCAGTTCCCACCAAGTCCACCTCGGGTGGGCACTATTCCTCGAGTTATCACAAACCGAGAAGAGCTGACATGTTCACGACGGCAAGCTAAAGCATATGTCAGAAAGGCGTACAACTCGGGAAAACAGGTGATGGTCACCGACTTAAGAGAAACAATCAATTCTCGTACCTGTCCGATCACATTTACTTTGGAGGATGCCAGCATGTTTGATCACCCCCATTCTGATGCACTGCTCATCACAATCTGTGGGATTCTTGTACACCGAATTATGGTGGATACGAGTGCATATTCAATTGTCCTTATGCTCCGAGCTTTCAACAAGCTTGGGTTTGATCCCACCGATGTCCAACCATGCAATGATAGAGTCCATGGATTTAATGGAAGTATATCGATTCCCTTGGGAGAGATTACTCTCCCGATCAGATTTGGAGGCCATGGGCAAACTTCTAAGGTTATCATGGAAACCTTTAAGATCATGGACCTCGATAACGAATACAACACCATCATTGGGAGAATAGCTTTATACAAACTGCAAGCAGCCGTTTCTATCTTCCATTATGCAATTAAGTTCCCTACTGCTGATGGTGAGGGCACTCATTATGGAGATCAATAAGAAGCTCGTGAACTGGCAATCCCATCTCAAGAGGTGCACACAGTAGGAATTTCAGACAAAGGAAAAGACCTCGGTCAAACCCTTGACCGTTCAAACTCGGCCTTCAAAAACACAAAAAATCCAGTCCCCGAGGTAGACTTATCCAAAAATGAAAACCCACTTTCGAACCTCGGAGATGCTACTGAAGAAGATCTTACTCAAGACCGAGGTAGGAGGCCAGGCAAAGAACCTGTCATCACGGAAGAAGATGAACTGGATCCACGCAGCCAGTTTAAAGAAAAAAAGCCAGGAAACCGAGCTGAACCATCGGAGGAAGTTGAAGTCATCTACATCGACGAACCAACGTGCAACAAACAATTGCGCATTGGCGCCAACCTCCTAGAACCTATCCGAACTGAACTCATATCATTCCTAAAAACCAACGCCGATGTCTTTGCCTGGAGACATGAAGACATGAAGGGAATAGATCCGAGAGTGGCCTGCCATCGACTCAACATTGACAAAACGGTGAAACCCATAATCTAGAAAAGGCGCAAGCTTGGTCCGGACCGACAACAAGCTCTGGAAGAGGAGGTCAACAAACTCATCGACAACAAGTTCATCAAAGAAGCCAAGTACCCGACTTGGGTGTCCAACCCTGTTTTGGTGAAGAAGAGCAACGGGACCTAGCATCTTTGTATTGATTTGTCTGACCTTAACACCGCGTGTCCGAAGGACAGTTACCCCCTACCACATATCGACTACATGGTGGATGCCACCTCGGCACATGAGCTGATGAGCTTCATGGATGCATATTCAGAATACAACCAAATTCCAATGGATCCCGAGGATGCTGAACACACTTCCTTCTACTCGGCAAGGGGCCTATACTGCTATACTATGATGCCTTTCGGATTGAAGAATGTCGGGGCCACTTATCAAAGGTTGGTGAATAAAATGTTCTCAAGTTTGATAGGACGAACTATAGAGGTGTATGTAGATGATATGCTTGTAAAATCGGTGTGCGCTAGTGATCATGTAACACATTTGAATGAAATGTTTAGTATTTTGCGTGATTACTCCATGGTGTTAAATCCTAAGAAATGTACATTCGGGGTAAAGTCGGGTAAGTTCTTAGGCTATGTAGTTAGTCAAAGAGGAATAGAAGCGAACCCTCAAAAGATCAAAGCTGTTTTGGATTTAAAGTCACCTACCTCGGTGAAAGGAGTACAAGGGCTCACAGGTCGACTCGCAGCTTTAAATCGGTTCATCTCCAAATCTACCGATCGATGCAAACCCTTCTTTGATGCAATAAAGAAAGGAAAACAATTCGAATGGACTGATGATTGCCAAAAGGCTCTTGATAGTATCAAGGAAGCTTTATCTCAACCTCCTACCTTGCAAAAACCGAGACCTGACGAAATGTTGTATTTGTATCTCGGAGTCAGCAGCTCGGCAATAAGTGTGGTACTTGTCCGGGAAGAAGATTCCCAACAATATCCAGTATATTATATCAGTAAAGCCTTACACGATGCCGAGCTGAGATACCCGCCAATGGAGAAGCTCACTTTCGCACTTATCACTGCAGCTCGGAAGCTACGACTGTACTTCCAAGAACATTCTATCATGGTGTTAACCGCATTTCCTTTACGACAAATCCTCCACCGACCTGACACATCAGGTCGAATGATTAAATGGGCCGTGGAACTTGGGCAGTTCGATATTCACTACAAACCAAGGACAGCCATCAAAGGGCAAGTGTTATCCGACTCATTGCCGAATTTACCCCAGGAGTTGAAGAAGTAATCAACAACCAGTCGTGGCTGATGTACGTTGACGGGTCGTCAACCGCAACCCGAGCTGGTGGAGGAATTGTCTTAGTCGATCCCGATCAATTGATCTTCTGCCACTCAATTCAATTCTTTTTTCTACCACCAACAACGAAGCTGAGTACGAAGCATTGCTGTCGGGGTTAAACTTGGCCGAAGCCATGAACATAACTCACATCAATATCTTTTCAGATTCGCAGCTATTAGTCAACCAAGTGTCGGTATCTTCGAAGTTAAAGAACCTCGCTTAATGCCATATCTGGCGTTAGTAATGAAGAGATTGTCCAACTTTCAGTTCAAAATTGAACACATCCCACGAACTATGAATGTACAAGCAGATGCTCTGTCACATCTCGCATCGAGTGCAAAGATCGAGGACGTAGAATATATCCAGGTCGGTACACAAGAGTTTCCTTCAAATTCGATGAAGCAGATTGCCAACATTGAACCAGATTCCGAGGACAAAATTGTCACCTGGATGGATCCTATTATAGCATACCTCGAAACAGGGGCCCAACAACAGAACCCCAAAGAAGCACGAGCCTTGCGAACTCGTGCAGCTCGGTTCACCTTAGACAATGGAACTCTTTACAAAAGGGGTTACTCGGTCCCGCTGCTAAAATGCATACCCGAGCAGGAATCACTCTTCGTATTGCAAGAAATCCATGACGGAATTTGCGGGAGTCATTCGGGATCTCAAGCCCTGGCTTACAAGATTCTACGGCAAGGATATTACTGGCCTACTCTGAAAAGAGACGCTGCAGACTGGGTAAGGAGGTGCACCAAATGTCAAATATTTGCACCAAACATCAACCTGACTCCAGAACCACTCAGGTCAGTGTTCAGCCCATGGCCTTTCGCAAAATGGGGAATCGACTGATTGGGCCTCTGCAGTCGATTACTTTACGAAATAGGCTGAGGCAGAACCACTGGCCACGATAACTGAGCAAAAAATGATCGACTTTATTTGGAAGTCGTTGGTATGTCGGTTCGGTATTCCAAACTCAATCGTGACTGATAATGACAGGCAATTTGAGGGGAAGAAGCTTGCAGAATTTTGCCAAGAATATCAAATCAAACATTTCTTTTCTTCCCCCTACCATCCGCAGGCGAATGGTCAAGTTGAAGCTGTGAATAAAATCATAAAGAACGGTCTCAAACTACGCTTAGACGCAGCAAAAGGAGCTTGGTCCAAAGAGCTCCCCCAAGTCCTCTGGGCATATCGAACCACAGCTCGGTCTTCAACTGAAGAAACACCGTTCTCGCTAGCTTACATGTCTGAAGCAATGATTCCTGTTGAGCTTGGGTACCCAACATATCGCGTTCAAAATTTTGATGAAGGTCATAACCAAAGCAACCTTAGGGCCAACCTCGATTTGGTCGACGAAATGAGAATCCAGGCCGAGCTAAAAAATGCCGCGTATAAGCGAAGGAGTGAAAAGTATATCAAGTCCAAACTCCGACCTCGAACATTCCAGGTTGGAGAACTGGTGTTAAAAATAATAATCGGGGTTGATCTGGGGCCTCTTAAGCCAAACTGGGAAGGTTCGTTCAAGATAAGCGAAGTATTGACCAACGGAGCTTATGAAATCGAATACTTGGATGGTACTCCACACCGATATCCTTGGAAGGAAATGTATCTGAAGAAGTTCTATCAGTAGAAAAGGCCCTAAGTGCCTAAAGTCGGTTTTTTAACTGACGTTCTGTAAAAAGGCCCTAAGTGCCTAAAGTCGATTTCTTAACTGACGTTCTGCAAAAAGGCCCTAAGTGCCTGAATTTGGTTTTTTAACTGACGTTCTGTAAAAAGGCCCTAAGTGCCTGAAGTCGGTTTCTTAACTGAAGTTCTGCAAAAAGGCCCTAAGTGCCTGAAGTCGGTTTTTTAACTGACGTTCTGTAAAAAGGCCCCAAGTGCCTAAAGTCGGTATTTTAATTGACGTTCTGCAAAAAGGCCCTAAGTGCCTAAAGTTGGTTTTTTAACTGACGTTCTGTAAAAAGGCCCTAAATGCCTAAAGTCGGTTTTTTAACTGACGTTATGTAAAAAGGCCCCAAAAGCCTAAAGTCGGTTCCTGGATATTTCGAAAGAAGGAAAACGACATCATAAACCTGAGTCAAATTCTAAACCTACGAAAATACGAAGTTCATGACTTAGCGTGAAAAATACAAAAATTACTAAAGAGAAAAGCTTTCATTCATTCAAATATGTTTTTACAAATAGTTGGAAAGATGCGAAAAAGGATGTGCCAACACAATGGTCCACATCAAAAAATAAAACAAAAAGAAAAAATAATCACTAGACGAGATCCTTCCCGGTATCAGCATCCTTCTCGGTTTCAGATTGAGAACTCTCTTGGTTCTTCTCGGTTTCAATATGGGCACCACCCATGTCTTCAAGGACTTCCTCCTCTTGACCTTCCGGAGCTTCAGAGCCATCTTTAACCATTTCGCTCAACCTGGAAAATATTGCAGCATCCAAAGCTTGTGGGTCCGGCACGATCTTCACAATAGTAGAGTCGATGTCCCCGGACCCCTTTACCAATTCGGTTCCCGTAAGGAGATTTTTTGCATTCTCCTCAGCCGCTGCTGCTACGCACCTCTCCGCGTACTCCACCACTTTTTTCTTGATCTGAGCCGGAGTTAAGAGTTTGAGATGTTGCTCGACGGTAAAATCAGCAAGAGTAGAGATAAACACGTCGGCCAGTTCTGCCCTCTTCTCCTTTTTTCCTTCGAGAACCATATCGACATATGCTCTCCGAAGTGCGGCACGCCTATCTGCATCCAGAGGAGGATATCCACGAGCAACGACATCTGCCTCGGTGACATCCAATACCAGCTCGCAATAGGCTCGTTCATCGTCGTCGGCAGGAACATGGATTTCCTCAATCTCGGGGTCAAACCCGAACCTCTCCATCTTTATAAGCATGATGGCCCTAAGATCTCCAACATTGTATACACCGGATTGAAAGCGGTCAATCACCCAGCAGAGGTTCAAGCAAGAGTTAAGCTCAATGTCCCTCTCCATCTCGGCGGAGCCCTTGAACTCTTGCTTACCGAGCTCCTTACCTTCTTCGATACCTTGAGCACGCATAAGCTCTCCGAAGTCAACTTTTTCCTTCTCTAACTTCACCAACTCGGCAGCATGTGCCTCTGCCGAGCGTATCAGTTGGGCCTCCTTATCAGCTTGATCTTGGCGAGTTTTCTAGTGTTCTTCCCGAGTCCTTTGGTGCTCTTCTTGTTCTTTCAAGTAGCGATTCAAATTGTTCCTAACTTCCATCTCGGAGGCACCGATTTGCGTTGTAAGTTTGCGCACCTCATCTTCCAAACGCTTCTTCTCAGCCATTAACCCTTCGATCTCGGTCTTGGCTGTGGCGAGTTAAACAGTCTTTTCTTCCACCTCGGTGGTCAAGGCAGCTTTGTCTGCCTCCAGAGACACGAGTTGACCATCACGTAACTCTAATTTGTCCTTTCGTTCATTAAGAGTGGCAGCATTCATGCGAAATTAATCTTCCATAGCACAGAGGACAACCAAGGCTCTCCCAAAGTTGCCTTGGCATAGCTAAATCGATAAGTACTCGACAGTCCGGACACCCGCGCCTCAGTCAAAGTGTCCCAGGACATCAACGGAACCCGAGCTGCCTCCATCACGTGGGGAGGCTAATGAAATTTGTTGGTAAACTTCGGAACGATCATAGAATGGAATTGTGTAAACCAGCTCTCCATAATGTCGTCTGGAAAATTAAGATTGAGGATCCTCTCCTCGTCAATGGGCAAGTAAGTGTTACCCCCATCTTGATGGACTGGAGCATTCTTCTCCAAGTTTAGTTGACCGGCATCCTGGCCTTAGATCGTCGTTCCCCCTCTGCCTCGAGTCCCTCACCAGCCTTTCTCTTGAATTTCTTTTTCTTCTTCCTTTGTGTCGAGGGTTCTTCCGTCGCTTTTTTGACCTGCTCAGCCTCCTCCGCACTTGATACAATCACATGAAGATCAGGTTGGACCCTCTCGACGTCTCTCTCCACTTCGGGAGAAGCAACCGGGGTTAGAACTACCATCTCGGTATTTGTCTCAGGAGTAGGTTCCAGAACAGGCTCGGTAATTGGGGCCGGAATCGCAATTGTAACTGGCGAGCCCGACGTGACCCCAATATCGGCACCCCCAGAAGCACGGTTAGCTGTCTTCTTCTTCAATCCTTCCAGAAAATTCATGCGACCTATCTCGGTATCCTTGACAGAAAACCGACGTCGGTAATCCTTTGCCTCTCGAACGGACTTGAAACCGAAGAAACCGAGTAACAGGTAATAAACTGCAAATAAAATACAGTAAAAGGGTTCCTTCAATTCACACAAGAGAGAAAGGAAAACAAACAGAGAATGATTTAACTAACATAACAGAAAACTTACCAGGTTCGAAGTCGGGAATAGCCTTCTTCGCTCCTAATTTGGCGTCTGCAAGCTTCGAGTTCTTCTTCAACAAATTCCACTTGCGCTCCGAAACACCTAGCTTGGCCAAATCCTCAAGTTTCTCCCTGAATTCTCTGCTGAGTTTGGGTTCTGTTTTCCTTTTGGTTACAAATATGAAAAGGTCCGACCTGTTAGCGAAGGAAAAACATCTCGTCAGGAGATTTCGGGTAAAAGAGAGAAACTTACAAAAAGAGAAAACAACTCGAGTCAGGATCGTCATCCCGTCAATTGGTGCCTCAAGTCGGAAGTCAGGAGACTGCCAATCTCCACCAACCCACAACCACTCATCCTGGAAGCCATGAAGGGTCTCAGGGATTCCTGTAATCAGTTGCCCCGTCTTTAAGTCGTACTGTGGCCTCGCCGCGCAGAAAAAACAACTGGTCGGTGGGACTCCCTCACGCTCCCTACTCCTCTTGAAGTGAAATATACTTCTCAACTCGTCAATCGTTGGGAATGGTAGTTTTTTCTGTGCCAGAAGGACCGTGATTCCTATGATTTTCTTCCAACTATTGGGAGTCACTTGACTAAGACTAAGACCCTAATCTCACAAGTAGTCGGTGATCACGTTGTCTAGAGGAAACCTCAAACCCGACCTTAGGCTCTCGGCAAAAATCCCTACACAACTGGGGGGAGAACAATGAATTCTTTCTCCCGAATAAGGAGCAAAGATCCTAACTGAGGAGGGAATCCGCACCGACTCGCGCAGCAGAACCACGTCGGCATCCGTCATAATGTTGGGCTCCCCTAAAAATAATACGTCGTTATTGGACCATCGCCGAGCAGGACGACTCCAGTATCCCGATTTGACAGGAATGTCTTTTTCAACTTCGCCGTCTCCCTCAATGTTGTTCTTTAGGATATCCAGACGCTCGACGAAAACAGGGTCTCATCGGTAATAATCCCCCATTAATTCCATCAATTCATCGTCCAGTTCCATATCAGACACGGTCCGGCTGCTGCTTGGTTCTCCTTGCTCACCGCTCACCGCCATAACCACGGGCATAGAAAAATAAAAAGAAATTAAGAAATCAAATGATAAGATTAGGGCTTACCGAAAACTTGAGTGAACTCTTAAGGGATTTCGTGAGTCGTTGAAGAACAAAGAAAAAAGGGGAAAGTTTGATAACAAAAGTGATTCAAGAAATCAAAGATATGAATGAGTTGTTTAGATGAATTTTGCGAACCAATACCACGGCTATATATATATATATGTATGCGATGTTTTCCGACCGTTGGGATGAAAATGCCTGAGTAACAGTTGTGTCTTTTGGAGAAACCTCCTTAATCCCATCATAAATGTTCGAAACTTAATCGTAAGCGTACACGTGTCCCGTAGAATACCATGATCCCCGACCATCATTTATGGTACGTGTCCCTTGAGAGGAATAGTGGGGAAGACACGTTCATAGCATCTGGAAACTGCCTAGTAACCGCTTCTTAATTTCATACTCGTCAAGTGATCGCGGAAATGTGAAATTCTCATCTAAGGAAATCACCTCGGTATACTCCTAGAAGTTCTGCGAATGACTTTAGAGCTAAAGCTGGTCGAGGTGAAAGTGTCACTAAGAAGCACGCTTGTCTGCATACTCCTTAATGACAAGGGCCTCTATGTTAATACCAAAACCGGATTCCGCAGATTAAGAGCGTTTTCGAATAGATTTAAGAAGAATTCAGAGTTAATTACTAGAAGGCCGAGGTGCGATGGGGATCCTCGATATCGTCTCGATAACTAATCGGCATCTCGGTACTACCACCTCGTTTTCCAAGACGAACGAAGCAAGCTCCCAAGATCGCCCCATCATTAAACAAGTGACCTCAGGATTGCCATCTCGGATCTAAAAGGGTTCTTTGGGGAAGGACGTTGCAGGTTAACAGACCTATGGGACAACTGACGTCTAGAAAATTCTGACCTCGACCCGACAGAAGTGACGCCTGTCACTCAATAAGAAGGGCACCCATGCTTTCATCATTACCTAAAAAGTGTGCTAACGTCATTGTCGTCCCTAAAACATCAAATTCGCATTAAATACAGCCGACTTCTCTTGGAAGGTGTGTCAGACGTAACTATAAATAGCAGCATTAAAATCGATAAGAGGACCACGACCAACACATTAAATTCATGCATTTATTACCTCGGCTTCCTCTGTTTTCGACCTCCTGTACTAAAATACCGACTTGTTCAAAACTGTAACCGACCTCATAAAATTCAATGAAAATCATATTCTCTGCAATTCTCGTTGTGTTTTAAATCTTAACTACGTTGATTTAATCTGTTTATCAACAATTACCTTAATAAATCAGCCGCAATTACCTAAACTATATCTTTAAACCATACCATAAAATGTTTAAATAATTTTCAGATTTAGTAAACAATATATTTTTGGCGAGAAACAATTACTATTTAAAAAATAATCAAACCTTTTTATATATAGATGTTAGATAAATAGAGAATTGTATGCCTATTTTGAGTGAAAATTTTATATGAAGATGTTATTCTATATATCTTTTTTATTTTCGAACACTCATTTACTGATTTTTTTTGAATTAGTGTTTTGGACAACAAAACTAATTAAATAATTTGATGAATAAATGACGCCAATTTGCTAGCATGGACACATCACACAGCCACTAATAAGTTATCATTTTTCAAGGAATCTTCAAGTGACGTGATTGATTTGTATCTATTATTCTCCCTATGGTTTATATAATGATAGACCTGACTACTCTACTTGGCGAGGTTCTTGATATTATGATGGTCGTTAATATATTTGGCACTATCCCTATTTGTCATTTCATTTTTCAATTTCTTATTTTTTTTAAAAAAGACAAATATGATTAAATTAACTGAATTAACCATCAGCAGCTATCCGCTAATAGAACAAACAAATAATTTACATTACCACTTTAAAAAATATCAAACGAAGACTACGGAAAATACAACATACATTTTCTGAACAAATTCACAAACGCAAGTAAAATGCTACAACAAAACATATGAAACGAAAGNGAAAACAAGTAGGCAACGACATACAAAACAACCACACAAATAAAATAAAACGAAATACTAAAATAATCCTAAATAATAATCTTCTAATACTTCCATTTTTTTAATTCAAAAAAAAAAAAGAAAGTCCTAATAATCGAAATAATCAATCAGATTCAAGAAAACCGGTTCTGGTGAGCACCGCATTTCTGACCCGGCTCAAATCCCTCCCCTTTAATGTCCTCCCCACGCCTTCGCACACCGAAAACGACGACGTCCTTTTCCTCGCAATCCATTCGTGTGGCGGAATCAAATTCCCTTCCGACTCATCCTCCTCGCTCTCCCAGCTCCCGCCAAACGCCCCTCTGCCGCCGTAAATTTTGGACCAATCGGGAACGTCCACAGGGGCCGACTGCTGCTCGTATCGAGTTGCGGAGCTATTCTTACCGGGTTTTGGTATACAAATCTCGGTCGCCGTTTGGATGCGCTTGGTGAGGATCGATGCCTTTATGGGAACCGGAAATCCGGTTTTGTCCGGACCGGTAACTGATTCCCAAACGTCGGATTCCTCGAATTCTTCTTCATCGTATCTTGATGTGGCCCAAAGGCTGGACAGACCCGCGTATCTGTTCTTCATTATTATCACTCCTGGACCAAAAGAAAATATTGATTAAATAAAAACTAGCCGGTTAGTGTATAAAATTAATATGAATCATTAAAGTAAAGAGTACCTTAGCTGATGAAGCGAATAAGAGGAAGAAAATTTATTTTATCTTGTATTATTTGGG
>BKCP01011625.1:1455867-1493866 GCA_008636005.1 Striga asiatica | reverse complement strand
GCTCGAATCGTTCGTTGAAGTTCGGAAGTTTAGAGAGATAGAAAGTTTAGAGAGATGAAATCAAAAAAAATGTTAAGGGCAAAAGAGTAAATGGGGGGACGGTAACTAGTAAAAGGGGGGCGGTGAATAGCAGTGGAGAAAAAAAAAAGAAAAAAAACTACAGCTAGCTACAAGAGATGGAAGTCAAACAATTGGCAGTGACTAGTGCACTAGAACCAAAATGCTTGTAATCCAACCCAAGGACCAAATCAAAAGACTATACAATGGTCAACAACAAGGAGACTCGCCACTGCACCAAAGGCCTAGTAGCTATACCACAAAAGAAAAAAGCTAGCTAACAAAGCAAACACAACAAAGCAACTAAAGAAACAACAAAAAACTGAGAAAAACAAACAAGCTAACAGTCCACCTAACAACTAGCAAACTCGTGTGAATCCTTAAGAGCAGTTCCCACTGTTGAGGCTTCTATTTTTCAAGTGTTTTGGAATATCCAAAGGTTTCGAGTTTTTCATATTCACCCCAAGATCTAAGTAGAGAGTTAGATTCTTGATTCTGAGGTGGGATTCTTGTTGATACAACATAATTAGTCCACCATCTTTTAAAGCAATATGTTGTAAGAATATTTTACCATCTAATTAGTTGGACCTAATTTAATTAATAGTCAAACTCAATTAAGGTGAATATGTATCTAATAGATTATTAATGTTCCCGTATTAAAGAGTCCAATTTGTGATGTTTGACTTGGACAATAAGTTAGAATACAATATGTGGAATGTTAGTATGATTATGATTCTAAGTCTTCTCCAATATATACGATTACATGCCCCCTCCATCTCTCAGCTCATACGAAATAAAGTTCTCTATATTTCGTGTAAGTAATTTTATGGGTTACATTAGTTAGTTGTCGAGCAATATGCAAAATATGAATTGTTAAAAAAAAGTTATAAGAGATAATTGATAATTTTATAAGTACATGCAAGTAATGTGTATATAAACATGATATTTAAAATCTTAGATATTTATAGTATTTTATAAACTTAGAAATAGTAAAATCTACATATTAAATATCCAATACCTATAAAAATAAATTAATAAAATAAAAAATATTCAAATAAACTTTATACTATTACTGACTGTTATATTGTGTCGGATAAAATTAGCATATTATCATAATAATTTAACATATTTGAACAATAAAATATTAATTTATTGTGTATCTCATGCATCGCACGGGTATTTAACGCTAGCATGTAGTAAAAGTGAAAAGTTTTAGTGGAATTTTTCTTAAAAATAAGTAAATCTTTAGTTTTTTTATATATTTATAGATTCATATACCAAAATAGATTTTAAACTAAACCTCAATGATAATCATAAACCAAAATATATACCACTCAAAAACTATAAACTTGTTTTACTCGCAATTAAAATATAAACTTGGAAAATGTAAAAATAAACTGAGTTTTTAAGATAAATTGTAATTTTCTCATTAGTTGGTCCGATGTGTCAGACGGGCTCATTAATGGGCCATGGATTCATTCCACCCGACCCATGTCGCTTAAGTTACTTTCTCAACAGTCTCGATCTCGCAGCAGCTAGCGCTTGTCTATGCAAAATTCAATCGTAATTCGCTAGAATTAAACCAATTTACGCTGCAAATTCATCTTCATCCCGGCAACTATAATCCATGTTTTGCAGTTTGGAAAACAAGCTGAATTAAATTCCCTGTCATTTTAAAAAAGTGGTTTTTCAGTTTTTTATTGAATCCATCGAGTTTAAAGATTTTGAGTTGATAAAATGTCGAGGCTGTGGGCGAGGATCGCAGGTCTATTCACAAGTAGATCCTTCGTCGGAATGGACAAAGCGGGCAATCGATATTTTACCAGAACTGAGCAACTCGATGGTGTCTGTGAGTGCCTTTCGTTTCTTACATTACTTAATGTTGTTTTTGTATCCGCACAAGTATCCACTAAGTGATGGTTTTGGCGTGTTTCAACATGAATGGCGTGTTGGGTGGTTTTAGTATTGTAATATACTGTTGGACTTTTGAATGGTGTTGGTTTTGTTTGAACTTTTCACTGGTCGATGGAGAAGTTGGAGCTTATTGTGCTTTGAGTAGCTCAGAGATGATTCCCAATTGAGTTAACTAAGCTTGTGGCATTTTTGCTGTAATTATTTTTTGTGTCTGGTTTTCTGTGCTGTTGTTGGACACCGGTGCAACTGATTGGGCACTTTTAGTTTTTATTTTAGTTTTTGTAATATGTTCATTGCAAATGGAGCTGGAAGAGTCATTGTTGACAATTCTCTTGGCATAGTGTTAATAATGGACTAGATCAAAATGGCTCAATTAAATTGTAGTGCTTCTTCTATTAGTGAAGTTTCTAGAAAAAAAAAAAAATATCAAACGGCGCAATGCACCTTGGGTCGCTACGGAAACAGCCTCCTTGTATAATTACAAGGGTAAGGTCTGCGTACAGCTGACCCCCAGACCCCAACCTGTTGGGAATATACTGGGTATGTTGTTGTTGTTGTTGTTGTTGTATTTTAGTTTTTGTAATCTTAATGCTCTGTAGAAGAGCTTCTTTGGATTCTAGTTGGGGTTTATGTGATCTTTAATCTTCCTTAGTAATATGTTATAATTTTTCTTCATGAATTTTTATTTTTGTTTATAACTTGCCTTTATATCTTGTTTTATTACAGTTATTTCAATACACGTGAGTTTGCAAGGAACAATTAATAAGCTCATACTGTAATCCAAAATTTATGGTCACCGAACAATGCTTCTCCTAGTGGTTCCATAATTCTTGAATAATTTTCATGCTTGGACATAGTTTAATTTCTAGGAAAATTTTGAACTCTCAGTGAAATTGTTCCTTACCATGCATTTTGCCTGTTGTTTTCATCAGTGAAAGAGAAAAGGTGGGTCGTATTTAAAGGAGAACAGGACCCCACATCCGTCCCTGGTATATTTTCTATTTTCTATTTTTATTTTTTCTTTCTCTCATTGTCATTTGTGATGTTAAAGAGGATTGTGAGGTCATTAAGGATATGATTGCCCCATCACTACCCTTCACATTTAGGGAGCAAATAGATTGGGTGGTTTATTCTTCTAGTTGGTGTTAAACAAAATTTTTCCATTCACAAACAAAACTCGAATTCTGGAAAGTTTATTTGATATCCAATTATGGCTGTTCCCCAAAGATATTGGATATTTTATTATGTTATAATCAGTATTTGTTTATGCTTCAATAGCTTTGTTGTAGTTGAATGGATATGTTGGCTGAATGGACAGCGGAAAAAGGCACCGACCCCTGAGGTAAAATAGAAGTTCTTTTTTGTTTCTAATGTAGTCTGTAATTTTCCCAAGGAGAAGTGTTCAGCCTGAATTTCACAGATTGTGAAAAGACTGATTTATATCGCTGTTTTCTTCTAATTGTTTGTCTGAATTTAGTTATTATTCTACCCAGTTTCAGCATTGGGTGTGTGTGGCATTAAATCAACTATATTTCATGATGTTCCACATCAATGGATGCAATATGAGCTGAAATGTTTTTCACTGTCAACGGCTTAGATCATGTACTTGATTGTAATGTTAGATCACTTTTACATGTTCATCTTAAAGGCCTTTTTGTTGCTGAAGGCATTACCTGAATTCGGAAGGACATTTGCACCCCCTAAAACAGAATTCTAATATAACAAGTTTTGGTTTTTCAGGAAATCGCTGAGCTAGAGGCAAGGAGAGAACGCCTTAAAATGAATGTTGCTCGTGCGTAACTAATCCTGCACTTCGTTAACTATTATTTTTCAGTTGTATGCCTCACTTAAATGCATTATGAGGAATTAGGTTTGTGAAGTATATAGTTGGTTTCTTCTTCATTTTTTCTATTTCTTATTTAAAAAAGCAAAGTATATAGAGATAAAACCAAAAGGATTTTGAAAATTTGCATTAGATCAACTGATTGTGAATGTTTCTGTACGACCTTGATCCCAATTTTGTGTCACAAAATGTTATGCAAAAACAAAAAGAATCACATTACTTGAGTTTTATTCTGATCAAACAGGTACAATGTCTATATAAAATCATTTGATTATTTTCTTCTTGGATTTGTATTTGTTCTTTCGAAGGTGAATTCGCTTATTGAATCTCTTCCAAGCTTGCGCTTCAATTGGATTAATGTTAATTTCGGGTTCCTATGACTTTGAATTAATAATAGGACTTGATTTCACCCCTATTTTAATGTATTTGATGGAGTCTCAAAACTTCTAGCAATTTGTTCGCTTGTCGAGACACTATTTTTTTATTTAAAGAGAAGAGATGAAAGGTGGAGATCATCCCACTAGGTGTGCCAAATTTGTACCAGCAATTCTACGGGAAAACAAAAAAGATTGTAAAAAACTTGAATTTTATTTCGATCAAATAGTATTGCAGGTACAATTTTTATATTGAACCTTTGAGTTTTCACTTCTTGAATTTGAATTTGGATATTCAAATGTAAAACTTGAATTTTATTTCGATCAAATAGTATTGCAGGTACAATTTTTATATTGAACCTTTGAGTTTTCACTTCTTGAATTTGAATTTGGATATTCGAAGGTGTATTCACCTATTGGATCTTCTCGGGATTTGAGGTTGAGTTTCACCAACATTTATTTAGGAGGATTAAATGACTTATTCCCTATTGAATACTATGACTAGATTTGATTAGAAAAGGTTTATTGGTGAAATTGATTACTCGGTCGTCCTTCAAGAATGACTTTACTTTTAATAATGTTTGCTCGGGTTTGGAGGTTTTTTTTTCTTGGATCAAATGCCATATTCTTGAATTTCATACGAGCAGAATTTGAAATGTCGCCTTGAATGCCTTTGATCTTATTCGATTTGACTTGAGAGAGATTGATGTTGTCTATTTACTTCTAGGGATTGTTGTTGCTGCCCTTTTCTTCTCGGTGTTCTCCATCAAATTTGTTAGTCTCAATTTTTTTGGGATGACTCACCCTTTATAGGTTTAGGTTTAGGGGTGAGAATCTTACTAAACCTAATTGGTGAATGATGCTATTTGATTAGTCCTACATGAATTGGTGCAATCTCTTTCCACCATCTTAAGATGCCACTTGGTGGGCAAGCATGATATTTATTTGCTTATGAGTAATTTATTAATGATGAATTTTATGCCAAAAATAAAATAATGACACCATTTAATTTAATAATAAAATTTTGATGTCTTCACCTTAATTTCATTGTTCCATTTTATTTCAACTTTGAAATAGAAATTTTTATTTTATTCTTTGGTACCAGTTCTCAAAATGGAAGAAGAAAGAAAAACCAAAGGAGGGAAAGCCACGACAACAAGCATTGGTGAGTTTTCGTTGAGGAAAGTAAAGAAAATGTGCTTTAGCCTTTAGTTATGGTGTTATTGTGTTTACTGATTTGTGATAAATTTAAATAGGTAAAGCTGCTGGTCCTGACTTGAAAAGTTTTATCCAGCAATTTCCCACTGATTCAGAAGGTATAAACACAATGGCCTAGAGTTATGTGACGTCTGGGACGTGAGCAAACATGATCTTATTATTCCTTACTGATGAAATAGGATTTTTCTGGTATTTTGTCCATCATCTTGTATTTTGTCTTGAACGGAACTTTATATATTTTTTGAAAGGTAAAACAATCAAACCCACTGGTTCAGACCATGTACCAAGGTTAGTATGTGGTTTCTAGTAGCATCACCTCAAATCACTAAAACAACCCATAATGTTATTTTGTTTTCTTCTTTATTCCTTTTCTTTCTATCATTTTTATAAGCAAACCTTACCTTTTTCTCTTAGCATGTTTTGAAACAATAGTTAAATTATGGATTACAAATGCAGTGGCGAGGTTTCCGAAGAATCTCAGGAACATAAAGAAGTTCCGGAATTTATCGGAAAGCAGACAGAGTAAGTTTTTGGTTTTATTTGATGATATGCAACGAAGAACAAAGTTTTTGTGATTGATTTCTCTATTTAACAAGTTTTGGTGTTAAATATGTTTTCAGGTCCTCTGAGCCGACTGGATCTGGTGAATCGTTCAGGCCTGGAACATGGCAACCGCCAATATGAAACCCCATTGGTAGTAATTCGGCCATTTGATTGTATGTTGGCTCTTTTTTTAATGAGTGTTGGTCACTTTCTAAAGGATATATTTTGTTATGATGGTACACAGAGTAATTCAACCTCCATCTGTGTAAGTGAGTTTGTTGTAGTTGGGTTCTATTAAGAAGGTCGAGCCATGTGCATCAACGAATTCCTAAGTAAATAATCCTAGTGCAATGGATTTAGAGTTAAAATTAAGAACTTGCGGTTTAAAATTAATGTCGATTCTGTGAAAATTAATGCCTTTAATAATTTAAATAGTGATTGGATATGAGTTATTTTGGATTTGATTGGATTGTTTGATATTTTGAAAAAGTTGATTGAGTTAGGCATGGGTGAAAGTTTATGTTTGTATTAAACTAATATTTATAATATAATGATTAAAGTTGATTTGATGTAAAAGTCGGAAAGAGGTGATTTAGAAGTGATGAGTGATTAAAATTACGCGAGTGAATGAATAATGAATTAAAGTTGATAGATGTATGATGATAATGGATTGGTATTATTTAATTATATTAATAATATTGATGATAATTGAGTTGAGTTATATTTTGAGTTCAAAGAAATATCCAATGATCAAATAATTTATATCCATTCAACCTCTAGACTTGGTTTATCAGTGATCTAACTCATCGAGTCACCAAGAAAAAGAAAAGACACTTGTTATTAAAAAAAAAAGAAAAAAAAAATCAAAATTGGCGACCCAGGTCACAATGTGATCTTGGGTTGCGACCGATTTTAATTTTAGGAATGGGACACTTGTCTCATTTAAGTCTCATTCATATTGGAAAAGTGTAATTTTTAAATAACATAAAAACTAATTTATATTTTTTAATATTAATTATATTAAAAATAAAAAATAATCTTTTTTTCACTTTTTCCTTTACCCTATCTTATTAATTAATTTAACACAAGTAAAATAATAACACAAATTAATTGTAGATAATATTTAATGAATAAATAAATAAAATAAATATTTTAGATTGATTTGAATTTAAGATAAAAATAAGTTGGAGAGTAAGGTTGAAATAACCAGCTGTCGGCTAAGGTCACCAACTCACCATCTCCAAACACATCCATTTTTGTACACCACGCTACGCGGGCGCTAGACACCTGTAAACGAATAGTAATAATCAACAGGGTTTATCGTTTTTGTACTGCGATTTAAAGAAAAAAGGGTTTAGTATATATCTCTTGTTGATCGCCATGTATGTTCCCACCTGTTGCTCTCCATCGCCGACATCATCCTCCTCCATTTTCAGAGCTTGCAGAGTCCGGTTTGCTTCCACTGTTCCTTCTTTTTCGATTGACCATTCCTTTTCTCGACCGCCTCGATCTCTTGCCAGGAACTTGGTTCCGTCAAATTTCAGCTACCGATCGCGGAGCTTTTCGTCGGCGCTCGGGTCGTTAAGGTGCTCTGCTTCGCGGTGGAGCCACGGCGTTGGCTGGCGTTCTCCGTTTAGTCTCAGAGCTCAGACCACGACCGTTTCTCCTGTTCTCGAACGGTTCGAGCGGAAGATTGCCACGATGGGTATGATGTTAATTATTTAATTTTTCTTTTTTTAATCGATTTTTATGGTTTGAATGCGGAATTTCTTTTCTCGCTTTTTTTTTGTTCCTTACTGGTGTCTGAATTGTCTTGTTCTCTATTTTGTTTGGTCAGATAGTGTTAATAGTGTTATGTGTTGTATTATATTTGTGCTTCTCTGTGCGTTGAGCATATTTTTCTATGGATTCCAATGTAAACTCAAGCAGAATTCAACATACTTTGTAGAGATATTTTGTTGATGTTTACATCTTGGGCATGGATTATAAGTCGAAACCCAATTGATTTTAACTATGAATCAATTTCAAGTTTAGTAATTCCTTTATGAATCCATATTCATCCCGCCTTGGCCAAGGTTTTTGAATCACAAACTATGAAAAGCATAGAAAATTCACTTATCCACATAAGTGTCAAATTCTATGTTGGCCACAGATAAACCTCCATAGTACCCAAAATATCCCTTTTATGATTGTCCAGCAATTAAAAGATAAATCAAAGTAAAGCACAACATGCACAAGATTACTATCGTGCCTCAAGTCAGAAGATCAGTAGTACACGCAACATGAAAATTCGAATAAGAAAATAATTCTTATTCGACAGTAAAAACTTCCAGTTAAAAATTTTCAATTAAAAATTTCCAGTTGCTAAGAATTTTCATCGGATCATGAGTGAAAGCACCCGCATATATGCATTTGCGTCCACTTGATGGAATGTAACATCCTCGTCCGACGAGCATGCATCATATGCACAAGTCTTACCGGGTTATTCAATGTCCTGTCTCGAAATATCCATCGGCTTGGAACTTATTTAAATTCACAACTTTAAAGACATGTTCCATGATAGCCATCAAATGCGCAACCATACCTTATAGCTAATAATGGTCTAAGGACTTTATCATAGGATAAATGCAAAGACATAAGATAAAGAAATACCTCAAAATAATATAAAATTCCAATAAATTGTCTTTACAAGTAGAAAAAGATCCAATCAAATTGGAACGCCGAGTATTCTACTCTAACAGTTTTCACAAGCTATTCTTTTTTATTATGTTTGTGAACACAGTGACAAACTCTGGAATTGAGACTTATGGCACTGAGTTTCTGCACATAGTTCATCACATGTTTTTAGCGGATATTTTTATTATCTAGTTGAAGTGCATGGCCTTGTTTCAAGATATGTTATTTTATGTTAGTCTCAGTAAGGTGAAGTTCTGTGGGTGTTGGATTTATCCTGATTCTCTATTCATATGATATGGCATTCAGAATTTAAGTATGCTTGATTCCCTTGAATTCCGGCTTGATAAATAATAATGGTTAGTTAATATTTGCAGCTTCTGAACATCCTTTTAAGGAAATTTTCTATGGTCTCCCCAAGCCTGGAGGAGGTGAATTTGGAAAGTTTTACAGCCTTCCTGCTCTGAATGACCCTAGAATTGGTAAAGAGTTAGTTCGTTAAACATTTATGAAATCATCAAGTCTTGGATGCACCATGTGATTTTGCGTTACTTTTTGTACTCTTTGTTGCAGACAAGCTCCCATATTCGATCAGGATACTCCTAGAATCAGCTATACGAAATTGTGACAACTTCCAAGTCACTAAGGAGGATGTGGAAAAGATAATTGATTGGGAAAATTCTGCTCCTAAACAAGTTGAGATTCCCTTTAAGCCAGCCCGTGTCCTGTTACAGGTGATATAGATGCTCTAGATTTGAAGTATGAAAAGTTCTTACATGAATTTTCTAATAATTTTTTACATGCTTGCTTTTTGCTTTTTAGGATTTTACTGGAGTTCCAGCTGTGGTTGACCTCGCTTCTATGCGGGAAGCTATCAAAGATCTTGGTAGTGACCCAGACAAGATTAATCCCCTTGTATGCCTTTTTTGCCTTTTCAACAATATCACTGTAATAAGATGGCAATGCATTATAATTTTCTTGGTTGTAGTTAACCATACATCATATGTAAGTTTGGTAATAGAAGGATATAACATTGCTCGGTTATCTGATTAATATTTTTAGTTGAATTTGGAGTGGCATAGCCTGATAAATGTTCCTCACACCTCACTTTCCTGTTGTTTTTTTTTTTTCTAATTTCTTATATTTTTATTTTTTTTATATAAAATAAAATGTAGGTTCCAGTGGACCTTGTCATTGACCACTCTGTTCAAGTTGACGTTGCTAGATCAGAAAACGCTCTGCAGGCTAACATGGACCTTGAATTCAAGAGAAACAAAGAGAGGTTTGCTTTTCTTAAATGGGGATCATCGGCCTTTCGCAATATGCTTGTCGTGCCTCCTGGTTCTGGTATTGTCCATCAGGTATAATGACGTATACTTGCTGTATTTTTTGCTCATCAAAACATGCGGGAGATGTAATTACCTTGATATCTTAAGCAGGATGTTCTTGACACTGTGGTTGCATTATATGTGTTACCTTTGTTGCTGATCGTCTGGCCTAATACTTCATAATTTTGCAGGTGAATCTTGAGTATCTTGGACGGGTTGTTTTCAACACAGATGGTATGTTGTATCCTGATAGCGTTGTTGGCACTGACTCTCATACAACAATGATTGATGGATTGGGTGTTGCTGGATGGGGTGTTGGAGGAATTGAAGCAGAGGCAGCAATGCTTGGCCAGGTACCTGTGCTCTCTTTACTTTGAAGATTCTTTGTTAGGAATATTTTCTGTATATATATGAGGAAGTTTGACAAGGATAGCTCTTGGACTATCTCAGCTAGCCATGTGTTGTGAGTCTGGGGGCCTATAAAGGCATTTAACTGACTTTATCCAATGCTTTTCTTATCATCTACCGTTTTTTAATCATTTCAGTATTTTTTTCTTCTTCAGAAACTAATGCTGTAATGCTGTCTTAAATCTGGTTCTTGCTTTCTTTTTCCTTGTCCTTTTATTCCCATCACTTGGATAATGCTTATATCCACATGGATAGAGGTTGTTGAGTTTATATTTTGCAGTTACTTGTGCTTTTTCCTCAACTTTTTCCAGAATCTGTTTCATATTGTATTTTTTTTCACTAATCTGAATTTTGCATGATAGCCAATGAGCATGGTTCTGCCTGGTGTTGTCGGATTTAAGTTGTCCGGAAAATTGCGTGATGGAGTGACTGCTACTGATTTGGTTTTGACTGTGACCCAAATTTTGAGAAAGCATGGTGTAGTCGGGAAGTTTGTCGAATTTTATGGTACACTTCTATCTTAGTGTGTGAAAAGTTTTCTGTGGTCATCTTGTATACTGTTGCCATTGCTACACACACACATTTACACTCTTTTCTTCTGTCTTTAGGTGAAGGCATGGGTCAGTTACCATTAGCTGATAGAGCAACTATTGCAAATATGGCCCCCGAGTATGGAGCCACAATGGGTTTTTTCCCTGTTGATCATGTCACTTTACAATATTTGAAATTGACTGGACGAAGTGATGAGACGGTCAGTTGTACATTCTTTCAAAGACGCTTTTGTTTTTTTGAAATGTTTTCTGCTCCTCTGTAGTAATTCTTGCTTCAACTTTTCTAGGTAGCAATGATTGAGGCATATTTACGTGCCAACAACATGTTTCTGGACTACAATGAGGTAAGTTGTTTCCATTTTCTGTATGATGCTTTCCATTTGAACAACATAAATATGAGCTAACTGTAGTAAATTTCTCTGGTATAGCCTCAGCAAGACAGAGTGTACTCATCTTATCTGGAGTTGGATCTTGCTGATGTCGAACCCTGTGTTTCAGGACCTAAAAGGTACTTCTATAAATTGCGCGATCATTAGAAGTCAACTAGTGTGGCCTTATTTTTTTAGTGAATATATACGATGTGTGCTTATGTTGTGAATATATAGGCCTCACGATAAGGTTCCACTGAAAGATATGAAGTCCGATTGGCATACTTGTCTGAACAACAAAGTTGGGTTCAAGGTAAGATAAAGCATTGTTCAATTTCCCTATTTATAAATCATGTCTGGCGAACTTCCCCAAGACAAAATATAATTTAATAATATTATGCCTGACACCCCACTAGAAGCATTCTACATTTTAACAGCTGTTTGACGGGTATATTATTTGCTTTTGCAAGTTTCATATTCTAGTAGCTTATTTCTTCATCGTGTGATATCTTTCCCTCTGGTAAGTTGAGAAGATAATAAAAATAATAATTCAAGCTTCTCGATTGTATTCTTGAAGGGGTTTGCTGTACCAAAGGAAGAACAGGAGAAAGTTGTAAATTTTTCATTTCACGGGCAGCCTGCGGAACTTAAGCATGGAAGTGTTGTTATAGCAGCTATTACAAGTTGCACAAACACGTCGAACCCAAGTGTGATGCTTGGAGCTGGTCTCGTTGCAAAGAAGGCGTGTGAACTTGGAATAGAGGTTAGATTTACTAGTGGATTGTGGGGATCCTGGCATATGATACATAGGTTCTTCAGCCTCATTCATTTTAGTTCCTCCTTTCTTTTTTCCACGTGTGATTCATTTTCAGCCAAAATCTCTATACATGCCAAATCTTCTATTTGATTTGCATTCTGATCATCATGTCTTTGTTTTATGTTCGTCTGATGTCAATGTGTTGTTTGGTGACTATTTGACAGGTAAAACCTTGGGTTAAAACTAGTCTTGGCCCAGGTTCTGGAGTTGTAACAAAGTATCTTCTCCAGAGGTATTAATTTTCAGACATCGTTCTTATTGCATAACCTTTTTTTTATCCCTCATCGCTTGACGTGTGTTATCTTACTGGTTCATGTTGTACTCTTTTTCAGTGGCCTGCAAAAGTACTTAAACCAACAAGGCTTCCATATTGTTGGATATGGTTGCACAACCTGTATTGGTAATTCTGGAGATCTTGATGAATCAGTCGCTTCTGCTATAGCTGATAACGGTATGTACAATTTTGTTTGATTATGTTAGGTTATATAATAATTTGAGGTTGCTGTAATTTTTTTTCCAGTATCTAGTTGGTTGAACTTGAAGATAATGTTGTGTGGATGGAGTCCTTGGTCAAAGATGAAATTATTTTAGCCCTCAATCTTCTATGTATAATAGCGCACTATGATCTGACTGCAGATACTTTTTTTTTTTAATTTTTTTTTTTTTCTTACGGTAGAAATTGAGCCTTTTGGGGGCGTGCCTCTAGAAGCACCATTTTTAGAATTACTTTACGGATGATGTGTACCGTGGATCGTATTTGGTTATTTTATGCTTACAATATATACCATTGAAACTGAAGCATTGGTTTTCATAGAATTTCATGCTTCCAGTATGTGTGGCAATCTTATGCTTCTGATGGATTAAAGATGAGCATAAAATTATATAGATATTTCCTAATGCAAGATTAATATTCTTTTAGGTGTAAAGCTATGGTTCTACATCACGGTGTTATTGCTATATTTATGAACTTCTCGTGCTTTATTTTCAGACCTTGTTGCTGCTGCTGTACTTTCTGGAAATCGGAACTTTGAAGGTCGTGTTCATCCTCTGACTCGAGCAAATTATCTAGCTTCACCTCCGTTGGTTGTGGCCTATGCACTTGCTGGCACGGTAAGTTGTTTGCTTTTCTATGGCTTCTATTTCTATTGATGTTTTTAAAAATCTACAAGCGAGAAGAAATTTGAATATTTCATTCTGTTTACAAACATATAATATAAGTTATGTTTGCAGTTTGAACATGGAATTTTGATAAGTTCTTTATTGGCATGTTCTTCCTGTTGTTGCAAGACTTACCAGCATGTATGCTGCTGCAATATCAATTTCAACTCAGGAAGTGTCTGTCTGTGTTTAACTCAACAGAGTTGACAGTGATTTTCCAACTAAGTTCAGATTAACTGCCTATTAAGTTTGCTCTTGTGAACATGAGTTTCAGTCCAGGGTTGAGGCGATAAATTATTCCGACTTTCTTTTGTTTTAGGAGTGATGTTACTCTGTGTTTTGTGTAAAATACACAGTTCAGTCACGAGGATTCTAGTTGTTGCTTGGCCATCTCATCCTTATGCTACTATTAATTCTCCAGGTTGACATCGACTTTGAGAAAGAGCCAATCGGAACTGGAAAAGATGGAAAGAGTGTTTATTTCAAGGATATCTGGCCCACCAGTGATGAAGTTGCAGAGGTAATCCTAATTCTTTTGTTGTTCATTTTTCTTGCCCTGAATCATCGGATGCTTGGATATAGAATTTGTTAGTTTTGTTTGGATATTTTGGTTTGGTTTGGATTGTTAGAGGGATTTTGAATTTATATTAAAATCATATTAAAAATAAAATAATAAAAGTTGATTTGATCTGAGAGATTAGTTAAATTTATGTGAGTAGATGAATAGTGAATTAAAGTTGATGTAATGTGTAAGAATGTTGATTTATAATATTTAAATATATTGATAATATTGAGGATAGTGAGGTTGGGTTAAAGTTGGGTTAGATTTGAGTTAGGTTAAAAATGATCTGGATTTTTTTGGGATATTTGTATCCAAGCATCCTCATGTCTAGATGGAACTTGCTTTTGTAGGTTGTTCAATCCAGCGTGCTTCCCGAAATGTTCAAAAGCACTTACGAGGCAATCACAAAGGGTAACAATTTCTGGAACCAGCTGTCGGTATCTTCATCCAGCCTCTACGCGTGGGACCCACAATCAACGTACATCCACAAGCCTCCATATTTCAATGGCATGTCCATGGACTCACCCGGACCTCGAGGAGTGAAGGATGCATACTGCTTGCTCGTTTTTGGGGACAGCATCACCACCGATCATATCTCGCCAGCTGGCAGCATCCATAAGGATAGCCCGGCTGCGAAATACTTGACGGATCGTGGGGTCAACCGCAAGGACTTCAACTCGTACGGTAGCCGTCGTGGGAATGATGAAGTGATGGCGAGGGGCACATTTGCAAATATTCGGATAGTAAACAAATTGTTGAACGGCGAAGTGGGCCCCAAGACGATTCACGTCCCCACAGGGGAGAAACTGTATGTGTATGATGCTGCGATGGTACGGATTTGAATGATTCTCTGCATAATTCAAGTGTTTATATGTGAATATACAAAAGCTGAAGAGATACTAAAACAGGATTTCATTTTTTCCTCTTTTTTTTCGTAATTATCTGATGAGTGATTGTTGTTTGAACAGAGGTACAAGTCGGCAGGGCAAGATACGATTGTTCTAGCTGGAGCAGAATATGGAAGTGGTAGTTCTCGAGACTGGGCTGCTAAAGGTCCAATGCTGCAGGTGAGTGGTATTTGTGAATTTTGGATGGTAGTTTCTAGTTGATGAGTTTTAGGAGTAGTTGTGAAAGCTGCCATTGAAAACTTTGGCCTCATTAAACCAAGAAAAGGGGATGTTTGAGTGGTGGTTAGACTTTTTGCGATAGGACTTAGGCTATGTTTGGTAGACAAATAAGCTATCTTATAACTTATTTGGTTAGACTTCCTGTATTTAAATAAGCTTTGTTTGGTAGGACAAAAAGCTCGAGCTTATCTCATAAGCTTCTTTGGTAGCTTTTCAAATAAGCTAGTTGAAATTTGACTTATCAGCTAATTTTACTAAACACTTCTATTATATAAGCTAGTTTTTTAGCTATAAGTCATAAGCTATAAGCTAAGCTCAAAAATTACTTCGGCTATGTTTGGTAAAACTAAAAGCTAGCTGATAGCTGATAAGCTAGCTTATAGCTTATCAATAACTTTTGTAGCTTATGACTTATAGTTGAAAAGCTAGCTTATATGATAAAAGTGTTTGGTAAAATTAGCTGATAAGCTAGCTGAAATAAAAAAATTCAACTAGCTTATTTGGAAAACTACCTAAAGAAGCTTTTCGAATAAGCTCCAGCTTTTTAAAAAAACTCGTCCTACCAAACGAGACTTAGGCTATGTTTGGTAAAACCAGTTGATAAGCTAGCTGCTAGCTGATAACTGATAAGCTAGCTTATAGCTTATCAGTATTTTTTAGCTTATAGCTTATAGCTTATAGCTTATGACTTATAGCTGAAAAGTTAGCTTATATGATAAAAGTGTTTGGTAAAATTAGCTGATAAACTAGCTGGAATAAAAAATTCAACTAGCTTATTTGAAAAGCTACCTAAAAGAACCTTATCAAATAAGCTCGAGCTTTTTAAAAAAGCCCGTCCTACCAAACGAGACTTAACTTAATACAGGGAGCCTATAAGCTAACCAAATAAGTTATAAGATAGCTTATTTGTCTACCAAACATAGCCTTATTTAAATACAGGGAGCTTATAAGCTAACCAAATAAGCTATAAGCTAGTTTATTTGTCTACCAAACACAGCTTTATAAGCTATAAGCTAGCTTTTATCAGCTATCAGCTAGTTTTACCTTCCGCAATCAACGACTTATTTTATCGAAGGGCTAATGATTTATCGTTGTGACGACCTATTGTGTTGTGGTGCATCAGGGTGTAAAAGCGGTGATAGCCAAAAGCTTTGAGAGGATTCACCGCAGTAACTTGGTAGGGATGGGTATTATTCCGCTGTGCTTCAAGCCCGGTGAGGATGCAGACACCCTTGGCTTGACGGGTCTCGAGCGCTACACAATCAATCTCCCCACAAAAGCGAGCGACATAAGGCCAGGACAGGATGTAACTGTCACAACTGATGATGGAAAATCTTTTACATGCACATTACGCTTCGACACTGAGGTAAACCCACAATCCCACCATGGACTCGCGTTTTAGGTCTTCCAGTATTATTATTATAATTTTTCCATTATTGGTGTTCGGAAATTAATATTTTATTATGACTCGTCTTTATTGCCTTGACAGGTTGAACTAGCATACTTCGACCATGGTGGCATCCTCCATTATGTTGTTAGGAATTTGACCAAGCAATGAACATTAGCCAAGAAAGAGGGGACGATTTTTGTGCTTTTATCATTTTTAGAAGTAGATGAGGTCATGTTTTCGAAAGTTTGTACTTCCTTAGTTCCTTATAAACCGTACGCTGGGGTTTTGGCATAATGTGGTCCGTTTCTGAACATGTAGATGCTTGCTGTTTTATCTATGAAAGGTAGTCAGGATGTTATTCTTTCCTTCGCTTAATGGGCCTAGTGACTGTCTATCCTCTTCACTTCTTGGAAAGGGAAATAAGTTATAATGTCGGAAATGATTTGGAACTCAATATGTGACCCACCCAACCCATGTTCATCTTTCTCTTCTTCTTTATGAAAAGAGACTGCATGGTTTTCGAATTTGATTTCTAATTTTCATGGTCAACACAGTTGGATCAATATGAAACGAGACTGCATGGTTTCCAAATTTTTCCATGGTATGTAAAAGACAAAGACCTTGGCATGGTGCGACCTGGATTGCCTTCCTCGCAGTTGATGATCTTATACTTGCACAAACTAAATTAGTGCATAACTCGTGCGATATATGGGAAAATAATATTCAATGTAATGATGATTGTAATATTAGATTATGAGATATATGTTAATAACATAACATGCACAGAAATTGAATAATACATATTTGAAAATTAAATAGAAAACACAACCATTTGCTTTTGAAAATCACATTGTCAAAATCTTGCGGGTAATAAAATTACAGAAGTCAAAATAATACGTTGGGAGTTGGTAGAATACTCCAACACATTGGTTTCTCATGAATAATGCGCTTGAACCTTTCGAAGGTAGATTGTTATTTACCAATGTTACTTTTTATTGATAATTGCGAATGACATATGCTCCACCCTCCTCAAATTTGTCATCCATCTTTGGACTGTTAACCCCATGAATTAGTCTAGTTATGCGGCTACCCTATAAAAATTACAATACAAAAATATTTTTTTTGGAAAAAAAAAATAATTAATATTGACAACTACTATTAAATCAATGAAGAATACTAACCTCACAATAGTGGAAAACTATTTTCAAATAACTTCGGTAAGAGGCATCAAACATCATATTAAAGATGTTGCTGGAAGTTTTAAGATGACCCTCATATTTCTTTTAAGATCCTTGATTAGGCCAAAGGTTTATCCATTACTTTATTTTGAACGTGTGATTTTTTTTTTTTTTTTTTCTTTTTTTGTGTGTGTGTAAATGTAGGTTAAAGACCATAACGTGCATTCGGATGGTGCGGATGTTATACAACATATGATCGATCATTTTCTTCTATAATACAGCTTCATGATAGAGAAGGTGACGATCTTGAGCTGCTTGTATGCTTTGCTCGTCTTTTATTAATTTTAATCTTTTAACACGATTACGAAAATTTTTCATAACTCTACGTTTTCAATTGTTGAGATTTGAAAATCCCAATATTAATTTGGGATATACTCTTTTTTTTTTAATGTAGATAATAAAAAAGAAGTTTAAGATTATGAGAATCCCTTATAGTTTATCTTCTTATTTTTTGTTTAATCCAATTTGTATATACCCATTTTTTCAAACGAACATTATAAAAAAAAAAAGGTTAGATTTTAATGAATATCCCAAAAAATTTATCTATGTTTAACTTATTTTCGATTGCTGCGATTTGAGAATCCCAACAATATTATGAGATATATTAATTTTTTTATTCTAGATAATAAGAAATGCAAGAATGTTGATTTGTCCAATTTTGAAGATTTCTAAGTAAATTCCAACTATTATATATTCATCTTTGAAAATCTAAGATATTTTAAAATTAGTTATTAGGAAGGTTAGGGTTATGAGAATTGCAAAAATTAATTCCCTTTATATCTCTGTTTAATATGTGTTAAATCTTTTTCAAATTCGGATGTATAACTCATTTTTGAATAATTTGTGCGTATTTTTGTTATTCAAGAACAAAACATCCAAATATTGAGCGGTTAATTTTTTTTATATAATGCACTTCTTAAATAATACTCAACTTTATTTTAAAATAATTTTCGTGTTTAAAATAGAAAATAATAATAATGGAAAACTTAATCGCGAAATTCCGAGATACAAAATTATCAATAAAGATAGTTTACGACCAAACTTACAAGTTATTGGACAAATTTTGCGAATTTCTATATTTATTATTGCATATAGATTCAAAGTTCTCTAGACAAAATTGTTATAAAACTAGAGAGAAAAGAGAGAATATAGAGAATGTTTTCTCTTGGTTGTATTTTCATTATAACTGAAGCTCCTATTTATAGGAAAACTTCTGATGACACAATCGTAATAATACAATTACATCAGGGGTAAAATAGTCATTCATATATATTATTTTAAATCTCACGAGGTGCATGCACCTATATTATAACACTCCCCCTTGAATGACTATTTTCTAAATATCATTATTCGAACAAAACATAATCTGAACATCTTGAAGTTTATCTTGTGTCCATCAAGTACTGAAGCTTCAACATGTCAGAAAGACCAGCTAGGACAAAACCTGATCATTTTAGAATCAATCCATTACTCCCTCAGGAAAACCCGGTGGGACAAAACATGAACATTATGGAAGCATAACATTGCTCCCCCTCAAATAGATCATCTTTAGTGGATTATCCACGTGCTGCCTCATTAAAACCTTGTCAAGAAAACCCAATGGGAAAAAACTTGATCGAAGGAAAAAGAGTACAGCTACCCCAGTGTCTTATTATCATCATGAGGAATTATATCAATTATCCATTAGTCCTCATTATACCATGAATATGCCTCGTTAAAACCTTATTAGGAAAAACCCAGTGGGACAAAATCCTAATTAAGGAAAAAGAGTACACTATTCATGTGAATACGTCATCTATGTTGCCTCATTAAAAACCTTGCTGGGAAAACCCAATGGGACAAAACCTCATTCAAGGAAAAAAGAGTACAACGCGTATTCCATATATTCACCATAATATTTTCATGAGTATCATGGAAATTCATTCAGATTTTCAAATACTGATGGTATTTATACCATATCATTCTTTGTGCAACTTTCAGTCTTACCCTCATTCATCACTTATTTTGGGTATTTCAATTTGCACAATATAAACGCTTCCAGCATATTATCACAATATTTCACATATTTCACCTCCATCAGTATCATTCAGTTTATTTGCACACTTCCAGTGTGATACATATATCATTTCAAAATTTCAATCATTGATTCTCCCTCTCGTCTGAACAAATCACTGATCTGTATTTTCAATATTAAATTTCTTGAGAGAAATTCATACAGTCTCCGTTTCGTTCTCGATTTCAATATATATATAATAGTAGGACTTTTAAATCATATCACTTGCAATGTGCCCAATTTTCTTTCAAAAATTCATCATATCAATTGGGTATATTACTAGCTTTTACACTCATTTTCATAATCATCTCGTAACTTCAGGTTACATTTTATATATACATTCATTACTCAAAACATCTTGTAACTTCAAGTTACGAGTCATATAATCATATGGCATCTAGTGGATCCATAATATCTAGTAGCACATATGGATAGGTAGTAGGCCCATATATCGTACCCCTTTTCATATTGATTCACAAATATTTAGCTAGTAATAATTTTTATCAATCGAGAACAAAACATCACATATCGCAAATCATGCAAACCATTATCATTTATATCGGTAAACATCACAATAATTCATATTTATCACAAACATATCACATCATCTTTCGGCGGCAATAAATGCACTTCTAGTGCACCCAATATTTAAATTCAGAAACGTATCACATGCGTATCATGCCTAAAGACTTTTAAGCTCTGTTTTTAGAGTCGTATCGCATACGCATCATTTCTATAAATTATCATGTAAATCATTCAATCTTCCTTAACAAAGGTCCGAATTCACAAATGGATTTAGCACTCTCAAATATCCGTAAATATTATTCTTTTATCCCAATAAATATCATAAAAAGGATTTATCGATCTCGATTAGAAAGATTGAGGGTGCTAATGATTAATGATATTCCAAGTGATATTCGATGGTTGATTGAAGCAAAAGTTCGATTGTCTGGAGAGTTTCCAAATTCATACAAATATATGCCAGGTATGGGTAAAAGTACTTTTGCAAAGAAACGAAGAGCAAAAAGATTAGGTGGATGCTTCAAATGCACTCGATGTACATCTGTGGGGTTCATGTCCAAAAATCGAGAAGATAAAATAATATTTATAAAGGATGGATTGAGTAAAGAATCTATGGATCAAACGATTCAACAGATTCTTGAGACACATCCGAGTGGTTATGTGCATCGAGAGCTTATGTATCTATGAATTTGTTTCAAAGATGAAAAAGAACGTTATAGTGTCGAAAATATTATTTCAAAAGATCAAGTTTGTAAAAATTGTTCTTGCTAGTACTAAAAATACATTTCTGTATTTTGTACTGTAATTTTTCAGAAAATCTTATAGCTGCCGACATATAAGATTCTTTAAAGACTTAACGCCTTATCTGTCGGTTATCGTTTTGTGAAACATCCCTTTTAAATAGCGAGTCATCCATCATAATCATATAACTCACAAAATTTAGTTTATCAATAAATAGATGGATGTTTCAGAGTCTTCTCAAGGTAATAAATTTCTTGATCCGATCAAAACCATGTGTGTTCTTGGTGGTTCTAAACTGGTAAGTTTCTAATAATATTGATATTGTAAGTCAACTAGTAAGGGAGATGGGGAATCGAAAAATTAATTTACTGTATAGAGGGACTAGCATCACTTTCTTTGATAACCTTTTAATGGCTGGAACATGTTTTGATATAGAAGTAAAAAGTATCATACCTTTTTATAGAGCTTCAACAAGGGTCATCAAAGATTCCACAAGTTTGATGTTAACTCATTCTATATATGACTGTATGATGGATATGGTGAACAATAGCGATGCTTTTATCATTCTTCCAGGTGGTTATGGAACTTTAATGACAATGTTTACCATTGCTTCTTGGGCAGAATTGAAACTTCATAATAAGTCCATAGGTCTATTGAATTTTAATAACTATTTTCATGGTTTGCTTGGATTTTTAGACGAAGGAGTATATCAAACTTTTTTATCTCCTTTAACGAGAGAAGTATTCAAATCTGCAGACACGCCTTCTGAGCTTATCAAAAAGCTTCAAGAATGCATCACATTTCAAGATTCTGTGAAAACACAAGGGGTCAGCGAAAAAGAGCTTTTGATCCTTTAGATCTTTCATTATGAACCCATATAATAATCATGGGTGGCAGAGTTACGGAGTTTATACTCTCGAGACGCACCCTTCTTTAATGAGTTCTATTATGTAATATTTTTTGCATATTTATTGAGGAGTCACAACCTCTTATCTGTATTTCCATCATATGATCCTTATGTACTTGTTCTTCAGTAATAATAATATTTTTAGTTTCTTTGGGATCATTACAAATACTGCTTCTAGGAGATGCTCGATCTTCAAGTCGAGATAATACTCTTTGATATTTAACCAAGAGTTTTATTATAACTTCGTCTATAAGCATGAGCTAACTTATTTAATCTTTTTACATAGTGTTCATAATCTATTTAACCGAGATGATCATTTTGTATATTATCATTATACACAAGGTTCTACCTTGAATTTCATACTTTACTTCTTCAGGAATAATTTTGTTGGTTGTACCACATCTTACCAACAACTTTATATAATTAAATGATTTAATTATCTTTCATCTCGAGTACTCGAGTCCATCCAGGACTTTCACATATGACTCAATAGTCATGATAATTTTGCTGCCATATATATTAACTTGCGGAATTATTGATAATGAGATAAATTTTATAAAATTTTGGGTCTCTGCGTAAACCCATAATCTCGCTATATTTACATCACACCACCATATCACATATAAGTATTCATCCTTCTGGGATATACTATCCTTCTTGGATATATTGTGTAGCGAGTAAAAACTCTGTCTTTATTTTTCTTTCTATCTCAATCAATCTAAGTACTTCTAGCACTTTCATTATTTTGATCCGGATCATTATTTGAGATAGTAAAGAAATCACATAGGCAATTATGTTGTCGACAACTATGATATTCAATTTATATTCTCTCAACCATATGCGCAACTTCATATTTAGTAGCCATATTTATAATCATTTCCCGTAACATTTAATTTTTGGTTTTTCCGCATTTCTTTATAAAGGAGTGTTAAATCTTGAATATATATTTTCCGCGGGCTTTCATATATTATATCACCTTATGCTTCTAGCATTAAGGAGTTAATCATTCCCTAGGAATTTTGTTTACTTTATGGTACATTTAGATATATACAAATTGTTCACTTCATTATTACTATAAATTTCGTTTGGCAGAAATATAATATGAACTTCAGTTCAATTTTTATTACGTGGTTTCAAATAATTAAAATTTCAAATATTTTACGGCATTAATAAATTTATGCTCATATCTCCCCCTAATGCCGTTAAATATTGTCGCACAATACGTACCAAATAATAAATTGACCCCCTATAATGGCCTCTAGGTATTAAAAATATGACGGAGTATCATAGCATACCTAGTTTATAATATTGACCCATAAAGGTACTGTGGCGCCCCGTTCGAATATTAGATTTTTTCGAGTTTATTTTAATTAATGGCATTTTATTTTATTATTTATATACCTTGATTATGTGCTTATATATTATATTATTATATGGATAAAATATAGCTCGTTCGATTTTATTTTATCGATTGTCGTTTGAATTTTCGGTTTAATCGCGTAAGCCGAATTGTTGTCCGTTTTAATTCATTTTCGAACCGTTGCGCCCGAACTTCGAACCGATTCAACCAGCCCCTTTGATACAATTATAATTTCAACTCTTTAATAGTATTTTTCAGCCGTCAAAACCAACCAAGAGTTAAAAAGAATCAAATTTTAGTCAAATTCTTCGATTTTCGGTTATAGTCGGATATTAAGTCCGATTTCGATTCCGTAAAATTTATTTTTCCTCCAATCTTCTTAGAAGGCATCAAGACTAATGTTATCAAGTATTTTCAGCCATTTTGAGCATCAAAACCGAATTAAAGAAGCTCCACAACCATCCATAAGAGTGGCATTATTTTACTTAGTCACATGTCACCAAAGTTGAATTGTTTCAACCATTTTGTCCTCTTCCATGGCTAATAGACGGTTTTTTCAAACCCCTCCCTACATTATTTTGTCCTCTTTTATCACATGCAAGTCAACTCTTGTCCCATGTCATGAGATTCCAAGACAAGCTCTTACAAGATGCCATCAAACCTCATTTTTTTTCTTCATGTTGTCTCCATCCATGTTTTATAGTCTTCTTCATCCTCTCTCTCCCTTAATTTCGTCCCCCGCAGCTAAGTACCAGAGAACACAAGAATTCCACCCTCCTAAGACTTACTAAAAGTCCTCTAGCATAGGAAAGTCACACCATTCACCCGAGTCACCCTCTTCCTTTGTGTTTCATTTGAAGAAGGTAAGAGGATACCCTTGGTTCATGTTAATAGCTTATTTAAGATGTTATTATATATGTTAATGTGTGGCCAAGTTGCAGTTTATATGAGGATATATCCATGTTGAAGGGAGATCATGTAGTAAATGACTTATACTACGATTTTTATGGCCTCTGTTGTGTTGCTGCAAAGGGCATGAAATACTCGTTTTATGAAGTTGTGCTTTGCATATGATATGTAGATCATTATGTTTTGGTTTTGTGAGTTTTGAAATTTCGAAAATCCGATTTAAAATGAGAGAGATATGATTTTTACAAAAATATAGAGCGAGCAGTTTTTAACAAAACCCGGCAGCAAGTTTATGTTGAATGTTTTACCTATTTGTTGCATCTTAATGTGCTCAAATAAAAATATGATCTTCATGAACGTTATAGTTCTCTTTCTAAGATTTATGATGAGGTACAATTCATATTGATATGATTACTGTAGCTCGGTTTGTGTTAGATAGAAGTAGGATAAGCATGTAGTGATTTATACTTTTAGACAGCAAGGTGGTTCTAAATGTTAATTGATTTTACTCCTCTGTAATGACCTCATCTACCTTAGCATTCTACATGAAAGTTGTAGAACTGTCTCTTAGGTTTCTAACAAGGTAAGAAGCATGTCAATATGATAAGTGTATCATGAGATGTGATTTTTGAAAAAATGTTATGCAAGCAGTTTTTGAAAAATCGGGCTGAGTATATGATATTGATGTTTGGTCTTCAATTGATGTCCTAACATACTTAAATGTGAAAGTAGTCTTCACGGAAATTGTAGCCTTACTTCTTGGCTGTCCATAGGTTTTGGATTCATTCTATTTGAAGTTCTATAGCATAAGTTAGAGTCTATATACTGAGGTGCTGTTTATAAAAATAAGTTGGTGTCCGGCAGATTTTATGAACCGAAGGTTTTAGGTTTAAACTCATTGATAACATCATTATTTGTCAAAATGGTCTTCAGCAAAGTTTTAGATATTTGAGTTAGCTGCATTATAGTTCTAGAATTTTCTTTATATCATGTCTGTAGCTCCATTTAAATGAAAAATACTGAGGTCATGTCCGCTATATATTTCCAGATTTTTTTTCACAGCATCCCTGTTCCATATGTTTGATGTTCTAAGGCCTGCTAAATGATACTATTTGCTTCTGATGTCTTCATAAGAATTGTAGAAGCATGTCTTAGGATTCATATGCAACTGGTTTCGTGCCAATATGAATTTTGTGCTGTATTTGGTGTCAATTTCAAAATCGCTGCACGGGTTATATTTTGAAAATTTATGTGGTGTTTTCGAAAATAAAATCTATCTTTTTAATGCTTGCTAATATGACTTATATGGGCTGTATAGACCTAAGTGTTTTTGATATAAATGCTGATATGAGTGTATCTATGTGTTGGATAGTCTTTGATAGGAACCTCGTAACCATTGTAGGTGTTTGACGAGCCGTGCTATCATCCTATCGACTCTTGAGTATTTAATTGCTATTTTGGTACCAGGTGGGTTATTCTAAAATTATCTATGGATATGTGTGATTTTAATCGTAATGGATGTTTGGTGTGTCTATGTATGAAAATAAACATGTAGCCTATCGATGTGAGCTTGATGGCCATCGGTACGGTTGTCCCCGTATGATAAGATACGGTTACCCGTGAGGTAAATCTCATTAAAACCTATGAGAAGGCCGTGTCATTGATGTGGCACGCACTCCCATGTTTCACTGATATGGCATGGTTTAGCTTTGATGAGCATAGATGTACATGAGTGAGTCTTTGATGTGACTAGAGATGTGACATGATTTTATTGTTTATGTTCATGCTGCGACCATACCATTTATATGTTATTCATATGCATAGTGTGAGTGGGTTGTTATTCAAAATTATCTATGCATATGCGTGATTTTAATTGTGATGAAAGTTTGGTGTGATCTATGTATGAAAATGAACATGTAGCCTATCGATGTGAGCTTGATGGCCATCGGTACGGTTGTCCCCGTATGATAAGATACGGTTACCCTGTGAGGTAAATCTCATAAAGACCTATGAGAAGGCCGTGTCATTGATGTGACACGCACTCCCATGTTTCACTGATATGGCATGACTTAGCTTTGATGAGCATAGATGTACATGAGTGAGTCTTTGATGAGACTAGAGTCATTGATGTGACTAGAGATGTGACATGATTTTATTGTTTATGTTCATGCTGCAACCATAGCATTTATATGTTATTCATATGCATAGTGCGAGTACGATAGTTAACTGTACTCACTCCCACCTACTCTTCACGGATGCAGGTTAAGCAGTTGGCTGGTGACAAGACAAGACGGGTGGTAGTCATGTTTTTATTTATTGCTCATTTATTTGCTTCCGCTCATTTAAGGAACTCATGTTGAGATATTTTGATTATATCGTTTTGAAATTGAAATTATGAATTATCTTTATGATTTAGATCTTAATGAATGCTAGTTTCGTTTATGATTTATTATTCGTGCATTCTGTCTTTATCTGATGTGTTGGCATTTTCGGATAAAAGTTTTTGGTAAAATAAGTAGCACCCACTAAGTTTTTATTAAATTGAGATTTGGGAAAAATTAACTCTGATTTTTTTTTTAAAATTAAATTCGATAAATCTTTAAAATAAAGTGGGGCGTTACAGGTACGAATTGGTGGTGATATAAGATTGTGCATTATAATAAATCGCAGATGGGAAATGTTCAATTTTTCACGCATCATTTTGGGGAAATTATGATAAATAATTGCTCAATATGATCCAACTGCTCATGCTAATTATCCAATATATAAATTGAGCATCAAAGTATAATAAATCAATTCTTAAGTGAACACTATTTGATCCAGACACTACATATCTCTTTAGGAGTAATAATTGAATTATGAGATATTTCATAAGTTATATAATATTTTTTCTCTATCATTGAAAATAATCCTTATTAGATGATAATGTCTACTGGACATATCACTTTCAAATATTAACAATAAGGGGATACATATCAAACAAGATATGTTCATAAATAAGGACAATTAAATCAAGTAAATATATAGTTTTATATAAGAAATATAATTTTCTATCATATTTCTCATGTGATAAATTATGCTTTTCTACATGTGCTTCTGGCACTACATATTTCGTTTCATATCACATGGGTCAATTCATAAATATCCACATTTCCATTTACCAAGTATTTTTCTCAATAGAAAAATTCATACATTTCATAATACAAATATAATTTAATATATCAATATTGGTCTTGAAATGAAGATAGCATTAAATTGAGTAGTATGAAATATGTTTATTTCAAATAAACACAACTTATTTTCTTTGGCAAAATTTAATTTTAATGATAAATCAAATTTATTATTTTATAAATGATCATGCACTTACACGTTAATTTTAAAGCAAATTTTTATTCTGCCCACTTGGATATCAGTATATCACTCTAATCAAATAATCAATTTATATATTAATCCATTTGAGCAAGTGGATTACATTGACAGGAAGCATGCAATATCAATTATTTGATAGGTACCCCATTCATTTATTATTTAAAATTGCATATTACACAAACCTCTCTGCAGCCTTTATCGTGAATTTCATCATACAGTTTTCGACGATGCACGTCAACGGCAGCTCTTTGAAGGCTTTGAGTCCTACCATCAGTTCACAGATGAGCTCGAGGACATATAATTTGGGGTTCATTTTGTCCTTTTTCTCCGGTTACACTCCATTTTGTTTTATCTCTATTTACTGTTTTACTTGCTTTTTCTTTGATATAGGGAGAGAAAATTTGTAATATTTCGATTTCTGATACAGAGGATCGTCTATAAGACGCAACTGTAGAACATACTCTCATCATATTATAAATCGAGCTCTAGAGGACACAGACTCGTGCTGACAATGTGTTATAAAACTAGAGAGAAAAGAAAGAATATAGAGAATGCTTTCTCTACAGACACCCAAGTCGCAATCTATCACATTTTCACTTTTTAACGTAATATCACAAATATAGTAGCTACAATTATGTCGGCGCATGCACCCACAGTTTGTAACAATACACAAAAACCCAAAACCAGGGGCTTATGGGGCCCACTTGCAAATATTGCTTTCACCATATTTCTTTCCCATACTGTCCATTTTATTACAATTTCTTTCTGGATTTGTTCCGTTCATTCACCAATCTCCTTAAGTGGTCAGACATTTTTTCTGCACATTGGGCAGTTTCCTTGTCTGGTGAGCCATGCGTCGATGCAGTGAGAGTGGAATAAATGCCCACAATTGGGCAGTAATCTTATAAATTCTCCATCCTTTAAATCCTGTCATCAAATGAATGAAAAAATATCAAATTTATATTCTAGCACGATCATATAAATTACTGGACTAAAATTGCAATTTTAGTCCAGTAATTTAGGCTGTTTTCCACTTTAGTCCAGTAACTTGGACCGATCCAAAATTGGTCCAAAAACTTCTAAAATGTAGTTAAATTAGTCCAATTTCGGTCCCCGTCGCCGGAATGCGATCGAAATGTGCTGAGTTGGCAATTCGGATTCCGGCGACGGGGACCGGAATTAGACTAATTTAACTACATTTTGGAAGTTTTTGGACCAATTTTGGATCGGCCCAAGTTACTGGACTAAAGTGGAAAACAGCATAAGTTATTGGACTAAAATTGCAATTTTCTCTGTATACTTATATTCACAATTCGTCACTGGATTGAGAAAGGTACCTGCAAGCAAATCGCACAACTAGTTTCAAGAGGCGATCTCTCGGTATTTTTGAATTCATAAATGGGCAAGTATTTTTCAATAGTATCTTGAGATAATCCAGGAGTAGTTGTGTTCATGACCTCAAAAATGTCTCCAGAATATTCGCTCGGACTTGGTTCCATAGTGTTGACCTACGAGTAAAGTAACGAACAGACATCCATTGCAACTGTGAGAATTAGACTCCACTTGGAGATTTAGTTGTACAAAAAAAACAAGTAAATTTTGTCATGTGAAAAATTTATATATTATATGTATGTATATGGTATTTAAAAATTTAAATTAAATAAAATGTGTACTATATTTTAAAATTTTGATTATATGTAAATGTATAATATAAATATAAATTATTTAACTTCCATATAAATCAGTTTTTTGGTTATTATTATTGTATAACTATAATATAAAATATGAATATTAGCTGTAAAATAATTTAATATTGTATATCCAGAAAATTTAAAAACTTGTAAAGCTATTTCAGAATAAAAAATTAGTAATAGTAAGGTTTTACTTGTGTAACTATCATTTGAATGCTTGTAATAAAGATTTTTATTAAATAAAATCCTATTCTTATTAATTATTGGTTGAATAAAATTTATTGAAGTTTGCCGAACAATTATATATATATAGATAATTACTAATTTGAAAGCTATAGCAATTGTAGTACTCCCTCCATTCTGAAATATAAGGTGTATAAAGATTTCTCAATTTTTTTGAAATATAAGGCGCGCTTAAAAATCAAGACAAATTTTTGCATTTTCTTATACCCTCATTGTGTTGAAATTAAGGAAGTGTGGAGTGGTTGTGATTAGAATAAATAATGTTAATTTAGTCCATTTATTCATTAATTAATGTCTCCTTAATATTTGTGCAATAACCTTAAATGCCTTATATTTCAAAATGGAGGGAGTACTAAAAATACAAAATCCAATTAGTTGAAGCCATAATTGCGAAGTTAATGTACAGTAGGATTTAATTTAACCACTGGTTAATAAAATTACCTGCCACTGGTAAGCTTTGAGTACTGCAGGGCTCACCCATTCCATAAATATCTTCCCGTTTATCAAACTACATATTAATGCAATCTGAAGAAAAAAATAAATAAATAAATAAATAAAATTAAGATATGCTAATATAGAATATTAATTACATGCATTTAATGTGATATATATGTGCATGCATATATATTGATAATAATTATGACCTTGGAAAATGGCTCTCCATTGGATAGGAGGTCCAACAATTCAACGGCCGTGATTGCGCCTGCCACTGCCCCCACAACAAAACCACGGAAAATCCCAATTTCTGTGGTCTGACCCTTTATTGCTCCTGTGAATGAACCTATAGTAGCTCCCACTAAAGATAATGAATNTATACAATTGCAATTTTTAAATAAATTAAAATAAAATAAATTTTTAGGTTGAGTTAGATTGGGGATAAAGATAAATTGAGTTGTAAGGTTAAATTGTGTAGATGAAGAAAAGAGAAATAATTTTTAATTATTAGGTTTGGTTGGATTAGGTTGGGGATAAGGATCAGTCTAAGTTGAAAGTTAAAAGTTAAAACTAATAGTTCTGGCAATAGCTAGATTGCTAGAAGGAACCCATAAATAAAATAAAGAAAAATAAAATGAGAAGGATGCAATATGTGACTCTTAATTTTAGCAGGTGCCATTTAAGTGCAATAGCTAGATTTAGGGAGTGTATTTAATTAGGATTTTTAAGGACTTTTTAAGACTTTAGAAATCATGGTGTATTCAATTTAGATTTGTTAAGACTTTTTAAAACTTTTAAAAATCTCGGGGTATTCAATTGGGATTTTCAAAAGTCTTACAAAATCCTGAGGTATTTAATTTTTTTGACACTAAGATTTATTAATACTTTTTAAGATTTTGTGGGATTTCTAAACAAAAAACCTTATATGAAATCCCACTTCAAATCCTGCCTCCGGACTTGAGATTTCATAGAATTCTTCCAAAATCTGAAAATTCTAGAAAGTCTCAAATCTCGAAAAGTCTTAAAATGTCACTTAAATTCCGAATTGAATACACCCCCCTAAGACTTTTTAAGATTTTGTGGGATTTCTAAACAAAAAACCTTATATGAAATCCCACTTCAAATCCTACCTCCGGACTTGAGATTTCATAGAATTCTTCCAAAATCTGAAAATTCTAGAAAGTCTCAAATCTCGAAAAGTCTTAAAATGTCACTTAAATTCCGAATTGAATACACCCCCCTAAATCCTTATCAGCCTCTACATATTCGTGAACAAGTAAATAATACTAATAATTTTATTATTACTTAAATAATACTAATAATTTTATTAATATAGTATGATTTACTTGTTGTATATAAAAGATTGACTTCATTATGGAGCCAACAGTTAGCTTCATAGTAAAACTAAATCTTTTATTAGAATTACCTTTCCTCACGAACTTGAAATTCTATACAAAAAACAAAAAGAGAAAAAAGTGAAGTGAGTTATGCAATAATAAAGCACAAACCTAATGCAAAAATGCAAGTCAATATAGCGAGGCCAAATTGCTTGAGCATGCTAATTATAAGAAGCCTGGACTGTGAAGAAATCCTGAGTTCTCTGCATACACGAGACAACCACATTTTCGTAAAGAAATGTAAAAATGATATTGAACAAAAAACAAGAAATTGCTTGAGAATGAGTGGTAAAATGGGGAAAGGTGGTATGAGCATATATAGGAGTTGGAGAATATGATAAAATAAGAAGCCTTTAAGTCGCAGGAGCCCACATAAGCCTTTGCTGCATGGAGTGCTGAATAGACATTATGGGGAGGAATAAAAAAGAAAAAGTGTATGAGATATTTATTTATCATTGTTCTGAAAACCGAACCGGCCATCGAACCGGTGAAACTACCGGTTCAATGGTTCACTGGTCAGACCAGTAGTCGAACCGATTTAATAATATATATATTTTTTTATTTATTTTATATACATAGTATATAATTATATATATTTTTATCATTAACTTTATAGTGTATAATGACATTTCTCTAAATAAGAGTTTATAATAGATACAACCCACAGAGTTTATGAATTTTTTTTAATTTTATTTTTATATTTTAGTCAATATTTAAATTACAAAAATTGAGATAATAGATCACAGGTTTGTATGATAATGATAAAATCAGATTTTATGTTTTTATTCTTTTTAGTTTTTCACTTTCCCTTTAACTAAAATCACATTTTTAGAATAATATAAACACAACAATGTTGACATAAGTCACGCGGCGTAATAATTCCTCATAAGTCACCGGGCCAAATAATTACAAAGGCACGCAACATACCAATTAACATAATAAACTCACCTATTCTATCTAATATGTGAGGTAGGCCTCAAACAGGCCCAATATATTGAATTTATAAAAGAAGGCCCAATTCAGCTATAAGCCTATACCACTTGCAGGGGTGACAAGTCTTCATGGCCCACGTGCCAAAAAAAGTCTTAAAACCACAATGTCCCAATTGGAAGAAACGAAAAGAATGAGCTATTTAATCTACAACTTGGGTTTCTGTCTTCAAAGTCCTAAGCGGCAGACGTTGGGCCGTCTAAACCGTTTCCGTTTGCCGGTTTTTGACTTGTTTTGGGCTTCAGCGGTTATAATCGGTTGAACCGGCCGGTGCGGTCCGGTTTTCAGAACAATGTTATTTATTATAACATTTGTAATTACTTCCAATATTCTATTTAAATGAGATATGTATTTTTAGTCAAGTGTATATTCGTATTTTATTTATTTATGCAAAGGTAGTTTTTTTTATTTTACATTAAAATAATAAAGGTTCATGTGTCGAACAAAAAGATCATATATCGATGTCTTGTAAAATATAAATATTTGTTCATAGCCTAAACGAAATTTAACTAACTATCCTAAAAAGGTGAAGTGTGATTTTGAATTAATTGGTCTTTGACTAATGGATTACACTCGTACATCTCGAATGTATAGGACGCACCTATGAAGGATAAAATTATTTTGTACTGACCAAACAAATAATCTAGACCTCAATAATTGATGCATTCTCTTAACCCGTAACACAATAAAGACAGGCATATGCATTCAGTACTTATTTATTTGATTTATCATGAGTGAGAACATATTTTGATAGGTCGACAGATTCTGTACTTTGGTAAATAATGTCGGGTGTATGATATTTTGTATAAATTATTTACGGTCACCGTATCTCGAAAATTAGATATTAAGTTATTGAGTAGAGTACACTCTACCTAGTAATTAAATGGGCCTGTAGAGTAAAGGGTCATTTGCATATGTACCGTGATTGAACATAAAAAATTACAAGTTTACATAATTTTAAAATTATTTGTGTATGTACCAGATTAAAGCAAAATAATTAGATAATTGCTGGATACTGAAACAATGCATTGACATATAGTTTCCTAACTAAATCCCGTAACTGAAGGGTTGCACCATAATAATGAAATACCATAATTGAATGGATTTACATTAATAACAAAATATCATCCCTAAAAATGCTCTCTCTCTCATCTCTTCTCTCTCTCTCTCTCTCTCATCTCTTCTCCCTTTCCCTCTCTCTCATTCTCGTAACTTAATCTTAATCTGGTATATATGTTAGGAAAAAAAAAGCGCAAAACACTGGTTATATACTCAACATAACCATATATATATATATATATATACATATACATATACGTGATTGTGTCTACGAAAACATATACTGAAATTATACTACCTATATACACAACATATACTAAATATAAATATCACATATACAGTCTTGAAAACACTACAGAGATACAGCCCCATATACTGTAAGTATATCATTCGTGCACATATACATAACATAATCATGTTATATACAGTATGTTCATTGCTCTCTCATCCCCAGTCCGTTCAAGAAGCCGCCATTTGATTGGGGCGCAGGTGCGATGCCCGATGGAGGTAAGGCGTCGGATGGAGACGGGGAGGAGGCCGACGGCGGCGAGTCGACAGACGCCGGGGAAGGAGAAAGAGGCGAGGTGGCGACGTGGCAGACGCCGTCGGGCCGCGGAAGGAGAATTTAGTGTGTAGAAGAAAGATGAAGAAAATTAGGGATCGACAATTGCCAAAAGATTAATAAATTGATTGACTGTTGTTTTAGAGTCCATATTAACTGCAAATCCTTACAATCCACTTTCTTAAAAAAAAGGCAAAACACATGAGACAAATAAATTCATGATTTGTTGTATATATGCTAATAAAATATTTGAGTCGTATAAGTGCAATTAAAATTGTTTTGCCTCTAGGGTATAATTTTCTCTAGAGTAAAAAGGGTAGAGTAAATGGGTCTTACAACAACATGAGATTGGGCCTAAAGTCGAGACTGAATGGACCTGCCTAAGTGCACAAGCAAGATGCTACAGCGTACAGACTAGGTTGACACACTGAACAAAACTGCGAAAACAAAGGAAGAGAGAAGACAAGANGCAAAAAAAAAAAAAAAAGAAGAAGAAGACAGAGGAATACTGACAATGGCCTGGTGCGCCGCCGCGAGGAGCTTCCAAATGCCAGCGATCGATGTCGGTGTCCTGCGCTCTCGAGCTCCATTAGCCTTCGGAGCCGGCTGCGCATCCTTGGCCGGTGCTAACTTCCGCCGTTGTGGCCCATCGCCAGCCTTCGCTTCTTTAAGCATTTCAACTGATGCCGCCGCAGGTGAGCTCGTACAGTCCACTACTTTGCAGATTAGATTGTACTGTTTTTAAACCCTTGAGCTTTTTCTAATCGGCGGCCTGCTTGTACTGGAAAGTTGTACTTTAGGAACGAGTAATTGTGCCTTTTCCCGGGATTTCCTTGTGCTGCTGAAATGAGCAGCTGCAGGCGTTTTACTGGAAATTTTTGTCACTATATTGATTATTTCGATCAATTTTCTGTCGGAAAGAAGAGAATGCCAGTTTGAGTTTGTGCATTTACCCTTTCAGGGAATGTATCCGTTTTTTCTACCTTAGTGTCATCTGAGTGTAGGAAACTTTCATTAGTTGATTCACTTTGAGCATTGGCTGTAATCATTAAAGCTCATGGTGTTTGTGATGTGCTACCAAGCGTAGGTATTAAGGAAGCTGTGAAGACAGAAAAGGCTCCAGCAGCATTGGGGCCGTATTCTCAAGCAATTAAGGCGAATAATATGGTCTTTGTCTCTGGAGTTCTTGGACTGATTCCAGAGGTCTGTAAAATTATCTTTAATGTGGTGAAAGATTTTTCCATTGGAAATAAAGTTTCGTTTTTGCAATTGTAAATGCACAAGTGCATGTGTACAATTCATTTAAGGGAAGTTGTAAGTTCTTTTCCCTGTTCAAAATTGCAGACTGGGAAATTTGTCTCGGAGGATGTAGAGGATCAAACTGAACAGGTATGCTACACCAGTAATTCTGCAATAGGCCTCTGATTTTATTTTACCAAGATTCGTTTGAGAGGTAAGTAGCAAACATGCATAAATTTATAGCACCTTATGGAAGCACCATTTCATGAGTAACTTATCGAGAAAGGTACCACACGTCGATAGATCTCGTGGTGGACTGTAGTGCTTTAACTTAGCAAAGGAGCTTAGGCTTTTCTTCAGTAAATTCTTAAGCAAGAGGAGACTTCTTGATTGTTTTGTTTAGTTATCGTGTTTCGTCCATATGTTAATTCCTTAAACTTCCACGCATAAGAAGTTTGAATATACATGTAACTAATTGTGTCTGCATCAATTGATTTTCGAGTTGGCCATTGTTTATGTCATGTATGTTGCTCATTTCAGGTCCAGTAATCTAATGTATGGGCTTGGTCAAATTGTAACTGGAGGTTTCTGGCTGCAAATTAGCTCTAAGTTGTTAGCGTGTAGATAGTTTTACGAGTTTGCAAAGTATATGCAGCACCAAAGGTTGGGTGACAGATAGTTGTGGCATATGAGCGATCCTAGATCTTTTTAGAAGAATTTTAATTAATAGCAAGTTATAAACAAGAAATGCTGATCTGTTAGACCATCTTCTATTTAAAATTTTCTACTTATATGAGGGTGGCTTACAAAGGAATACATGTACCTCTATCCAGAATACTTGTAGATGTATATACTTTTGTTGAATCCTATTGTCCCAACTGTGTGCATCTGTGTGTCTCTATATATACATATATTATCAAATAAGGCTCTCAAATACACATTGGAACCATAGGTACTTAAGAATATGGGAGAGATACTTAAAGCAAGTGGTGCAGACTATTCTTCAGTTGTAAAGACAACAATCATGTAAGTGATCTTTTTTCTTTCTCTCTTACTTTTCCTTCTATATTTACAAGTCATGCACACACATTGTGGTTATTTGATTGTGTCAAAACGAAAAAACGGTTGTTTACTTTCAAAAGGTAACATTATATTTTTCCCTCCTTTACAGGTTGGCTGATCTGACAGACTTTAAGAAAGTCAACGAAATTTATGCTAAATGTGAGTTTTGAAGTTGAAATCAACTTGGTAGTTTGGACTTCTGATTCCGCACATTATCCATCTTACATGCATTCTTCATGTGTTCGTTTGGCTCGTACAATGCATAATATATTATTTTTAGCCTGCTATTTGATAAATCATTAATCTTGCTGGTCTCATTTGAACAAGCCGGCTGTATAAATAACTAAAGAATGACCTAATTCTCTTGTGATAACTGATATGTTCAACTTTCACTAATGTTTACATTGTGATTGCAGATTTTCCAGCACCAGCGCCAGCTCGATCCACGTACCAGGTTGCTGCACTGCCATTGAATGCACGGATTGAAATTGAATGCATAGCTGCAATGTCACAATAGTGTCATACGGTTTTTAGTGTAGCTAAATAAGTCGGATCTAAGGAAGCCATTTTATGTCACAAAGGGATTCTGGAACTGTACTTTGTGTATGCTAAATCAAACTTTTGCAACTTTAAAACCTAATCATAATCTTATTTCTGCTTGTTTTATTATTAACGAAGGGTTAGAGACCTTTTTTCTTATCTTATTTGCTTTTTCTGTTTCTTTAAAAGAAATAGCACGACTCCATTAAAGGGTCAACCTCATGAAGAGAAGTGTGAATTTTTTCCATAATTCCTAGTGTTCGGGCATGATTTCATGTTTTACTCCTCTTATTTACAGTGAACCTCTTGTAGAATACTACAAGTTTTAGAACATTTTCTGGCTGAACTTGATTGAGAAAAAGGAAAAAAAAAAACATTACAACAGTTCTCGGCTATTATTGAACTATCTCTTCCAATACAATTTCACAGACCTTATATTCACATAAATCATTGTCGGAAGCCAAATTACAGATTCAACGGTCGCATTTCAATCTCTCCAGCCATATCAAGAACTACCACATCGCAGATTAAGTTACATGACACAATAACTTACAAAATAGTGTCATTAGCCGAGCTCATTGTACTGCAAGAGACATCAAATTCCATCTCAATAACATGATATATGAGCTCTCACGACACTAGTTCCGTCTCAAATGTTCCGTAAATGAAAATTACTCAAAACTTTCGCATACTAAATCTTATGCTTCAAAACCTGGCGCAACAGGACCTTCTGACTCCTCATCCTAGCTTCCAAGAACCGAGCTTTGAGACTACTCTTCTGCGCTCCTCTCGTCCACTGGATGCACCCTTTCATTGCACGATTCACATTATGGTCACCGAAATCGGTTGAACTCCACTGACCACACAAATCCTGTGGGCTTAGCAAAACCTCATTATCTGGGGAAAACACAACAGTCCCATTAGAAACCCTTCTATTCGAAAACCTCGTGCTTTTCCAATCCTTAGAAACTGCTCCAGCTTCTTCTTGGAGGACGGGTGTTTTGACTCCAGCTCGTTGATGTGGGCCCGGGCCCGGTTAAGCTCTGCCTCCAGGGCAGGGGCTTTAGGCTGGGCGGATATTTGGGCTGTTGTTTTTGGGGCTTCAAGCTGTGGGGGGCCCACTTTGTCGTTCCTTCCATTGCTGGGTTCAGAAACTGAAGAATGTGTTGAGAGGATTTTTAGAGTGTAAGAATAAGTGAATTCCAGGTTAGATTATACAAGTTACTCTCATGCTTGGCCTGATTACGACATCAAAATAACAAAATTCTGGGAGCAAAAACATACCCCTACTGAGGATACAAACCATGAAACAAAAACAAATATCAATTGGGTTGATTGTAATTTCAAAGTA
>BKCP01011625.1:1389740-1447431 GCA_008636005.1 Striga asiatica | reverse complement strand
GGTGCCGCCAACCAAGACGCTGCCCCGCGTCAGAGGAAGCGTCAGCTCCTTGCGGAGGAGCCAGACGAGGAAGAGGGGGACACCGAGGTGAGGAATGAGGCACCTCCGCCTCCGAAGAAAAAGGAAACCGTGGTGGAGGGGGCCGCCCTGGCGAGCGAGTCGTCGGCCTTCGTACACCAGGCCGGGTCCTCCACCTACATTCCGGTGAACCCGAGCTGCAAGGCCAGCCTCTCCAAGAGTCTCGAACGGTTCCCCGACCAATGGTTCGTCGACTCGGCGTCGGCGGTCCCGTTCGACCTACCCAACTCCTACCGTCTGCCAGGGGAGGTGTTGTCCGCGGCGCGTGCCGTGATGACTTCTTGGACCCCGACTGCCGAGACGGCGGTGACTATGCTTTCCCCGACACAGATCATACACCACTCGATGGCGTCTATGGGTCGGGCCATGGTCGAACTGGTCCACGCCGCCGTGGCGATGCAGAGGGAGGTCGCCGCCCGCGACAAGGCAGAGGAGGACCTGGCCACCTCCAGGGGTCGGATTAACGAACTGAAGGATGAGACCCGGAGGATCTCGACCCTGGAGAATGAGCTCGTCCTCCAGCGAGGGGCTGCCGTCGTGGCGGAGAAGGCGGCCGCCAAGGCTGCCGAAGACTTATCCGTGAGAGGGCGGCATGGGCCGAGAAGATGGAAGAGATGGAGATGAGGCGGGCCGTCGAGCTGTCCGAGAGTGAGAAGCATCGGGCTGATGAGGTTCATGGGCTGGAAGAGAAGCATAAGGCCGACCTGGCCCATCTCGCCGAGCTGCACGCCGCCGAGGTCGCCGCGCTGAAGAAGAAGCACGAAGAGCAGGTCTCCGAGCTGGCGGACTACGGCAAAAGGTTGACCTCCCAGGTCTGCCTTCTGAAGGAGGCCGCCAAACAGATAGATGGCGAGCCCATCGCTCTTCCTCCTCCGGCGACCTTCGCCGAGGTCCAGGCCCAATACTTCGAGGAGATGAGGGAGAGCATGGATATCTCGACGGCGTTCAACCTCTATTGGTTGTTCCAGCGGCTTGATGCCGGGGTGCTCTCCCTCGAGGATTTTAGGGCTATCCTCTCGGAAAAGGCGGGCCGATACGACCTGGACTTCGAAGGCTAGATTTGCGAGGTCGACGCCGATGAGGCCGTGGTGGTTCGGAGGCTCCGGGGTTGGGCCGACGACATTATCGTCGGCTTCGAGAAGTTCGGCGCCATTCCCTCCTCGCAGACGTGGCGGTTGGCCCCCGGGGAATTTCTTTCGGGCTATAAGTCGTTCATGCCCGAGGCCGACCCCGACCCCGACCCCGAGTCCCAGTCGAGACGCGGGGCCGTGCTGACCGTGGTCGCCGAGATGGAGGAGGCGGAGGAGGCTGCGGCCGCGGCGAAGGCGGCGGCGAACGCCGAGGCGGGGGTCGGCACCTCGGGGACCAAGGAGGTGGAGGCTGAGGGGGTGACCAGTGCGGCGGCAGAAGTGGATGCCGAGACCATCCTCGAGGGCCCCGACCTCGTCTCCTATGGATCTTTGTTTTTAATTTGCTTTTGACGGCCTGCGTGCTGTAGTATTCTGGCCGTGTGTGGCCTTTTGAAAGTATTTTTTCATCGTAACAAATATTTTAACTTTATTTTGAATGGTCGAAATGCTTATTTTTACGTTTGGATGTGTTTACTTTTATTTATGTTGAGTGAATGGATTTTTATGCTTTTTTACTTATGCGTTTTTGCGTTAGTGTCGGACTGAGCATTTACTTATTCGGACGGCCGGGCCCCGTTGCTGGGCTCGGCACTTTTTATTTACTTGGCGCATTACCTTTCCAATCTGTTCGTGGGATCGGGCGATGGTTTGGCCATGTCGAGCTTCGCGTTCGAGCCCGTCGTTCATCCTTACATTGGCGCTATGGCCTCACCGGGCTACTTTGCCGAGCCCGGCTCGTGTCGGCCGAGCCATCGTACTGACCCGACCTGCACATAATTATGTGGCAGCTTACCTGACCGGTCTCGCGTTTGGACTCGGAGGTATTATTGGCCTGACTGGGCTTCCTAGTTGAGCCCAGCTAGTGCCGACCAGGTCATCGTACTGATCCTGGCCGACACTTCGTTCCTTACGTTAATTACTCCGCTTTGACTCGACCTATACTTACTAAAGACAAACGTAAATACATAAAAATCATACATCTTCACAAGGTTCATTCATTTTTTACAAGGTAAAATTGCGAAACGAAGATACAAGCTTATCCTAGATCTACTGGTAGAACTTCTTAAAAAATGCTGAGTTCCAGGGGTATTGGTGGGGAGTGCCGTCCAGGTGTTCGAGACGGTAGGCCCCGTGGGGAAGGACCTCGCTGATTTTGTAGGGCCCTTCCCACTTCGGCTTTAGTGGTCCGGGATCAGGCCTCGTTACCGTTTTTAACACCAAGTCGCCGACCTGATATGAGCGCGACTTGACTTGGGAATTGATGTACCTCTCACTTCGCCTCTTGTATGCTGCGTTTCTGAGCTCGGCTTGTGACCGGTGCTCGTCTATCATGTCGAGATTTGCTCTCAGCGACTCGGAGTTGGATTCTTCTTCGAGTGAGTTACCCGGAAGGTTGGGGGGCCGAGTTCGACAGGTACCATCGCTTCGATCCCATATGCCAGGGAGAACGGCGTCTCTCCTGTGGATGACCTGGCTGTGGTGCGGTACGACCATAGTACGTTTGGGAGCTCCTCTGGCCAGGCCCCCTTCGCGGCTTCGAGCCAAACCTTGAGCCCTTGTTTGAGTATTTTGTTCACAGCTTCGACCTGACCGTTGGATTGGGGATGATAAGGTGTCGAGAAGAAATGTTTGATGTCGTGCTCTTCGCAAAATGCCTCCAGCTTTTTCCCTTCGAACTGTCTTCCGTTGTCAGTGATTATCGAGTTCGGCACCCCGAAGCGACATATGATGGATTTCCATAGGAAGTCGATCATTTTCTGCTCGGTGATGGTGGCGAGCGGCTCGGCTTCTGCCCATTTCGTGAAGTAGTCCACGGCGACGATCGCGTACTTCACTCCGCCCTTTCCGGTAGGTAGGGGGCCGATCAGGTCGACACCCCACTTGGCGAACGGCCATGGGCTGAATATCGACTTCAGGGGCTGTGCAGGTTGGATGATGTTCGGCGCGAATGTCTGGCATTTTGCACATCTTCGAGCTATATCTAGGGCGTCCTTTTTCAGGCTATGCCAGTAGTATCCTTGCCTGAGAACTTTGTGGGCGAGGGCGTAGCCGCCAGAGTGGTTTCCGCATACGCCTTCGTGGACTTCCTTGAGAATGTACTCGGCGTTCTTCTCGTCTATGCATTTGAGCAGAGGTGCCGAGTATCCCCTCTTGAACAGTTCACCGGCCACGATCGTAAACCGAGCTGCCCGGGTACGGAGCTGTCTGGCCTCTCTTGGGTCAGACGGCAACGCGCCGGTCTCGAGATACGACCGGATCGGGACCATCCAACTCGGTTCTTCGTCCGCGGAGGCCTGGTCGGCGCTCATCACGGAGATGCCGAGCACAGAGGGTTGTTCCTTGTGGGCGACTTGTACATACTCGACGCTTTCCACCCCGGCGCTTAAAGCGAGGCGGGCCAAGGCGTCAGCCTGCACGTTCTCCGTCCGTGGAATGTGCTCTATTCGGGTCCAGAGTTTGGCTAACTTTTTCTTCATTAGTCCCAAATAGGGAACCAGTCGTGGTTCTTTGACCTCGAACTCTCCGGAAATTTGTTTAACCATTAGCATTGAGTCGGAGTATATGGTGAGATCGGTCAGACTCATGGCTTCGGCCAAAGCGAGCCCGGATAGCAATGACTCGTATTCAGCCTCATTATTGGTAGCCGAGAAGAGGTATTGGATCGAATGGCAAAAGAGCCTTTCTTGGGGATTCACGAGGACGACCCCCCCGCCTGCTCGTCCGGCAGTAGAGGACCCGTCTACGTACATCATCCAAGGTTCCTCGCCTTTCGTTTCCTCGACTCCCGGCGTGAACTCGGCTATGAAGTCCGATAGTACCTGCCCCTTCATTGCTGTTCGGGGTCGGTACTGGATGTCGTATTGCCCTAGCTCCACCGCCCACTTGACCATCCGGCCTGAAGTGTCAGGCCGATGTAGTATTTGTCTTAGTGGGTAGGCCGTGAGAACGGCGATAGAATACTCCAACAAGTATGGTCTGAGTTTTCGAGCTGCAGTTACTAAGGCAAAGGCAAGTTTCTCCATCGGAGGGTACCTCAGCTCGGCATCATGGAGGGCCTTGCTCACGTAATAGATCGGGAATTGGCCTGAGTCCTCCTCCCGGATCATGGCGGCACTTACAGCCACCTCTGAAATCCCCAAGTATAGATAAAGCATTTCACCTAGGCGAGGCTTCTGCATCGTCAGAGCTTGGCTGAGGGTCTCCTTGATGGCCTCTAACGCTTTTTGGCAGGCCGGTGTCCACTCGAACTTGTGATTTTTCTTAATGGCGTCGAAGAAAGGTTTGCAGCGGTCGGTGGACTTTGAGATGAATCTGCTCAGGGCGGCGAGTTTGCCAGTCAGGCTCTGAACTCCCTTGATCGACGTCGGCGGTCGAAGGTCCTGCACTGCCTTGATCTTCTCGGGGTTGGCGTCGATGCCGCGCTGGCTGACGATGTACCCCAAGAATTTTCCCGAACCGACGCCAAAAGTACATTTTTTCGAGTTTAACTTCATAGAATAATCACGCAAAATAGAGAACATTTTATTGAGATCGTTTACATGGTCGGATGCGTACACGGATTTGACTAACATGTCATCTACATATACTTCCATACACTCACCTATCAAACTAGCAAACATCTTATTCACTATGCGTTGGTAGGTGGCCCCGGCGTTCTTCAGCCCAAACGGCATCATCGTGTAACAATACAACCCGCGCGCCGAGTAGAAGGAGGTGTGTTCCTCGTCGTCCGGATGCATGGGGATCTGGTTGTAGCCAGAGTACGCATCCATGAAGCTGTACGCATCCATGAAGCTCATCAGCTCGTGTCCAGAGGTGGCGTCGACCATGTAATCGATGTGGGGGAGAGGATAGCTGTCTTTGGGGCACGCCTTGTTTAGATCGGAGAAATCGATGCACAGGCGCCATGCCCCACTGCTCTTCTTCACAAGTACCGGGATGGCTACCCAGGTCGGATACCGAACTTCGCGGATATACTCATTGTTCTTAAGCTTGATCACTTCCTCTTCCAAGGCCCGCTGTCGGTTCGGGCCGAGCTTCCTTCGCTTTTGCACGACCGGCTTGACCGTGGGGTCGACCTGCAGCCGGTGACAGGCATCCCGAGGGTCGATGCCGATCATGTCTTCGTGGGTCCACGCAAAGACGTCTGTGTTTTCCCGGAGGAACTTGGTCAGCTCGGCCTTCAGAGGCCCCGGCAATCTGCTCCCAATCCGGAGCTGCTTCTGACAAGTCTCTTCATCAATGAAGATGACTTCAACCTCGTCCATAGGCTCGGCCCTTTTCGTCCCTCGTTTCTCCTCATATTGGGTTCAGGGGTCGAGCTCGTCTTCCTCTGTGATCGGCCCCTTGCCGGCCCTTCTTCCCCTGTCCAAGTCGAGGTCGGCCTCGGAGCCTCCCTCAGTCTGGTCGACACTTTTATCAGCCGGGGGGCCCCCCGGCCTCCTTCTCGAGAGTGTGGAGCAGGGTATTGCCGGAGTTTTCCGTGGGCACCACGGTGTTTGCCCCGGCTGTCTGGCTGGCGAGGGCCTTGGCGAAGACCCCCTCGAGGGCTTTGAGGACATCGGGGGTGCTGCAAGGCCGCAGCAAAGGTAGGAACTGGTGGAACAGGGACTATGGGCCCCTGCTGGGCACGACGGGGGGTCTCCCCGCAGTTGCGTCCATGAGGCTGGGAGCCGGACTGCTGGGTGGAGTCATCATGGTCGGATGAAGGAATGTTGAGAAGTTTTTGGAAGTGGAAAAAGTGGGAAAAGATGAGTGCGATGTGGAGCTTCACAAGATCGAAAAATTGACACCAAGTAACTTATGGAGCCCTCCTTCTAGCGCCAAACTGTTGACGGACGTTTCCGGTCAACGGTTAAAAGGATGAATAATAAAAAGGTAATGTAGAAAAGATAAGGAAAATGCGGTTTAATTATGGTTTTATTAATAGATCACGAGGTCGGCCTCTCGTACGAGGCCGGTACTTGCGATATACTTACAGATTCTTACGCGAAGTTCTTACAAGTCTAGAGAGAGAAAATGTAGAAAGAGTTCAGACAGTTGGGATTCAACAACCAAAATTAAATGAAGTGTGCTGCTATTTATAGTGGCCTTAAATGTAACACTATTCAGGTACTGTTCACCGGTCTTGTCGTACAGTGTTCTTGCAGAGCAGTCCGGCGCCTCCCTGACAGAATTCAATGCGATTTGAGGTTTTCCTCATCATTGCCTGACAGGCATTTAATGCACACATGGGGGTCATTTAATGCTGGCAGGCTTTATGTCTTGGCTAGGGGAGGTAGGTCAGCAGGCTAGGATCTCCCGTCCAATCACCAATGATTACCCTCCAAGTGGCATTATTATACTGTTATCGAGATCGGCATTCCTCATTGGAGATCCATTCTGAGACCTCAGGTCGGCTCCTGTTTCCTTTTTGCTCCTCCGGTTCTGGGGAGCCTTTCTCCAGATCGTCATTTATCAGGCCGGCACCGGAACCTAACTGTCGCAAACGCCGGGCTAACGGATGGACTCGCAGGTGGGTCAAGTTCAAAAGGTTTTGGAGTCCAGCTCGGCACCTACACACTAGACCGGGTCTCCGGTTCGGCTCTCGAACTCGGGTGTCAACAATATGCACTTACACATTTACTCTCAGTCTCTATATATACTCATTTTCAACATTTTTCAGGCAGAAACCCTAAAAATCAGATCTCAACTCTCTCCCTCGCCAAAATCGCCTTCGCCGCACCCACCCGATCCCGTCGGCCCGTCGTCCTCAAGTGGTTTTTCGGCGATCTGCTCCACGCTCGCCCTCAAGCAGTCAAGTTGTCCAACTCAAGGCTCGGGAACTGCTCCACCCTCGCTCTCGTTCACGGCCAGAGATCTACTCCACGCCTCCACCCTCGCCTCGTTCACGGCCTGAGATCTGCTCCACTCTCGCTCTCAACTCAAGCTTGACGAAGATCTGCTTCTTCCTCCTTAGTTCCTTACATCTTGAAGCCTGGGACGCTGCTTCAGTAAGGACCACACGGATACCGCCATTAGTTGTAAGTTAAATTTGGGCCAATTTTCCTGATTTTCCCTCAATTTCTTGCTTCTATTTCTGTATGTTTCTTTGCATGCCTAAAAGGTTTCATATTTTTTTTTCTTAATAGGTATGTCAACTACCCCGTCATCTCCATTCGAAGGTTCATCTACAAGTCCGATCCCGATGGATAATTTAATTGATGATATGGATGCTGCTGCGATTGAAAATGAAGATACTTTTCCCCAAGAAGGCCAAGAAGAAGAAGCCGTCCACGAGAAAAAAAGTGCAGATGCTCCATTCCAAAGAAAAAAACAGAAGAAAACTGCTAAATGCTGGAAAGAGATGACAACTTATGCCGACATAAAAGGTGTTCAGATTGCCGAGTGCAACTACTGCAATGAAAAGCTACGAGTGAACAAGACCAGCACCACAACTCAGTTTAACAGACATCTGAATTCCTGTTTGCAAAGAAAAATTAAGCTCGGCCAAAATCCTAATTTGAAGCAACAGGTTCTAGCGTTTTCACAGTCTGAGGAAGGTAGTTCACTTAATAATTTTGTGTATGATCATGCTAGAGTTCAGGAACTTGCTGCACACATGCTTTTAGTTCATGAATATCCATTTGCCATGATGGAACATGCCATTTTCAATAAATTCATGAAAGTCTGTTCACCATTTTATCAAAAAATAAGCTGTAACTCTGTGAAGCAAGATTGTCGGTCCACTTATGAAGTTGAAAAGAAAAGAATTAAGACATTATTGCATAAGGTGAACAAGATAAGCATCACTACTGATTTGTGGAAGAGTGGGCAGAATATTCAGTATATGGTTGTGACTGGGCATTTTATTGATTCTAACTGGATGCTTCAAAAACGTGTATTGAGCTTTAAAAATATTCCACCACCACATACCGGAATCATTGTTGCTGATGGTCTTAGTAAATCTCTTTTTGATTGGGGGATTGAAGATAAGTTGGCTTCTATCACTGTTGATAATGCTGCTTATAATGATGTTTGTATTAGGAGATTAAAAGGTGATCTTTTGTTGAGAAAATGTTTGCCGCTGGATGGAAAATTGTTTCATGTTAGATGTTGTGCTCACATTCTGAATTTGCTTATTCAAGATGGACTTGGTCATATTGAGGATGTTATTGAAGTTGTTAGGAAAGGCATTAAGTACATTAGGAATTCAGAGGCTCGTTGTATTGATTTTTCCAAAATTGTGAAACAAATTTACTTACCTTGCAAGAAATTGATCCTTGATTGTCCAACTAGATGGAATGGAACTTATTTGATGTTGGCTGCTGCTTTAGAAGTTAAGGATGTCTTTTCACGTTATCGAGATATTGATCCTGGTTTTAATTATGTACCTGATGCTTATGATTGGATGAAGGTTGAAGGAGTGACTCAATTTTTGGGTGTTTTTCATGAAATTACTAATTTGATATCGGGTTCTGAGTATCCAACATCTAATTTATTTCTCCCTGAACTTTATCGAATAAAGGAGCTCTTAAATGGGAAGTTACTTGATAGTTCTTCGAATATAAGAGCTATGGCACAAGCGATGACTTCCAAGTTTGATAAATATTGGGGAGAATGTAATTTGTTGTTCTCTTTTAGTGCCATTTTGGATCCTCGATACAAGATGAAGCTAATTGAATTTTCTTTTCCCGTACTTTACCAAGAAGCATCTGATGTGAACATTGAGTTGGTTAAGAAAGAGTTAAATGAGCTTTATGAAACTTATGTCACTGCTCATAATGACCTTCAACTTGACAAAGAGCGAAACGTGAATAAGAGAACTAGACCTGATAATATTCAAGTTGGTAATAGCAGCAATGAAGTAATTGGGAGAACTGTTGTTACTGGGAAGTCCAAGTTTGACTCATTTGTTAGGCAAGGGGGGGAAAAAGTGAAGTCTCATAAATCTGATTTGGATATTTACCTTGAAGAAGATGTTTTAATTTGTGATTCAACTGCCCAGTTTAATGCAATTGAGTGGTGGATGGTAAATCAGATTAAGTATCCTCGATTATCTAAGATGGCGTCTAATGTATTAGCTATTCCTATTACGACGGTGGCTTCCGAGTCCACTTTCAGTGCCGGCGGTAGAGTCATTGATAATCGTCGTGCGTCTATGTCAGTTGAGACTGTTGAAATGCTTTTATGTGCATCTGATTGGGTACGAAATATCCATGGACTCAAGAATCGTCATAATCGGGTTAGTATTGTTAATATAACATGTTATATATAATTATTTTAATATTATTATCATGTGTTCTATGTTCACTTTCTTTCTTTTGTTTTAGGATCCTGAAGAAGATCTTCATTTTGAAGAAGTTGATTTGCTTTAAGACGTGCTCCATATTGTTGCTGCCAGTGCCAGGTTAACTTATGTGAAATCGTTTTATGTGCATTTGAATAATATTATCTTATGCACATGTTACTGCCAGGTTCAAATTTTCATCAAATAGACATCTAAATTGTGTGCAAGAATGCCATGAAATGTGGAAATGGCTGCTGCCATATTATTTTTTTGTCTGCTGCCATATCTTTTTTATGTAACAGGTTACTTGGTTTGGTAAATTGTTGCCTTATCTTTTTCTTTGGCCTGCTACCATATCTTTTTTTCTTTTTTGTCTGCTGCCATACAAACTTTCTATTATACACTTGTATTTTATGTTGATTGTCTTGGCTTGTCTTTTATGTTAATTGTAGGAATTCCGGGAAATGAGATGATGAGCCGACGGTGGTTGATCAAATCTGAAGTTGCTTTATTGTTTTGGACTTTGTTCTTAAATGTTATGTACTGGATGTTTATTAAGACTTACGAATTTGGATGTTTATTAAGAACTGTAATGTGCTGGAATTCAACTTATTTTTATTTGCACTTCTATATTTTGGTAATCGCTATTTTGGTCCTGTTCAGGTATTTTACTTTCTAAATTTTGATTGATTGCCACTGTTCATATATAATAGCAGGTAAGCTTTGATAATCGAACTATTCGAACAAGTCGAGCTAATCGAACGCTCGAAAAGTTCAAAAAATATCGATTTGTTAAACGAGCCGAACACGAACGAACACGAACTTAACGAACAATTAAACGAACGAAAACGAACAAAAATTTAGGCTCGACTAATAAACGAACGAACTCGAACATGTTTGAATATCAGTCGAACTCGAGCTCGAACAGCCCAAGCTCGGTTCAGTTCGGTTCGTTTGCAGCACTACTTGATGTTTTAGCATGGTGGAAGGGGGAGCGTCTGAGATTTCCAATATTATAAAAAATGGCATGTGATATTCTTTCAGTACCAGTTACAACTGTGGCCTCCGAGTCTACCTTTAGTGCTGGTGGTCGAGTAATTGATGATCGACGAGCTTCTTTGACGGTCGAGACTGTGGAAGTACTACTTTGTGGTAATGAATGGATCCGGAATCATTATGAGTTGAAAACCAGGCCTCGTGGAAGTTTAATAAACATTCTTAAATTGATTTTCAAACAGAATTTTTATTCACTGAAACCTTAAAAAACAATGGATGTTAATTGCAGTGAATGTTTTTTGGCATTGAAACCTTTTTAATGTGTTGTACTCAATTTGGACAATATGTACTAAAATTTGGTTGTGTTTTTATTCAGTGTGTTTTGTAATATTTATGTTTGGAGGATGGAACTTAATTATGCTTTGTAGTATTTATGTTTGTATGACGGGACTTAAAATTATGTTTTGGACTTTCAGCTATTTTGAAATTGTGATTGAGTTACAATTTTTGCCTATTTGTAATTTTCTTATTCCAGGTACATTAGAAATTTTTACAAGAAAGAACAAAAAAGATAATTTACAGGATTTTTGAGCTCGAGCCGAGCTTTAACGAGTATAATCTCATCAAACGAGTCGAGCTCGAGCTCGAGCTCGAGCTCAAATGTATAGGTAACAAGCCGAACCGAGCTTCACATGCAGCTCGTTAATCATATCGAGCAAGCTCGAGCCTAGATCGAAATGAGATCGAGCCGAGTGCGAGTATCAAGTACTCGGGCTCGGCTCGTCTACAGCTCTAATCCTAACCTAGGTGAGGTTAGTCAGCTCATTCGGCCTCAGCCTCCAATAGTCAGACCACCAAGTGGCGGCATCTCCGTCCATTTGGAAACGGGCACAAGCTACTCGCTGCTCGTCAGTATAGAACAGCAGATCAAAGATTCGCTCCAGGTTGCAAATCCACTCAACTACGGCCATGGGTCCCTCGACTCCAGTGAAAGTCGGCGGGTTTAGCCGCTGAAACTGAATGACGGTCTGGGCGGTGATCGTCATGCTGGTTAGGGGGAGGTTGCTGAGTTTGATGGGCTTGCTGGTTACGCGGTGCTCGGCGAGGTGCCATAACTCTACATTATATAAACCGAAGGATTAGCATGGGATTCGAACACTAAAGTTCAACAATTATAACGAAGGAGGATGAATTTTTTTAAGCCCCAATTAATAAGATAAACAATAATCATCATGACCATATCATAAGCAATATCATTATCACTAATAAATACATACCTGGAGCTGGCGCAACATGACGAAGACGTGTGGTCATTTAACAATTTCACATAAGCACATAATTCACATAAAACAGTCTACAGAAACGTAGATCGGCTCTGATACCACACTGTAACGCCCCGTCGATGTTTAAAGAATAATCCATGGCTTATCCAAAATTTACAGTTAAATTTTCGAAATTCATTTTTCGTTTTAAAACATTTAACGGTGTTACTCATTCATTTCACATAACAGTTCAAGTCGTAGCTGAACTGATGGGAATTCATTACCCAGATTTTTCACAAAGGATCTTTATCCAAACATATAACATCATAATTAATACATCATGGCACAATCATCCTCATGATAAACATAATTATCGAATCTCAAAACCATATCATTATAGTTCAAACCAAATCATCAGGTTTTACAAACAATTAGTCATGTACCCAAAACATCATCAGGTTCATCAAATTTTCGAAACATCATTGTTTAAAAACACCAAACAAGTTTATCATAAAACAAGTTCATCACTAAATACGGAAGAAATAAATAATATTATATAGACCAGCCACTCGTCTCTTCGTCGCCATGCCTGCCACCTGCTTAACCTGAAATGGGGGGGAGGGGAACATGGGAGTGAGCACACCACTTGCTCATTACTATGCACATAAATCAATTATAATGACAGATAGGTCGCAGCATGAACATGAATCAATCATAATATCACATCTCCTAATCATATAATACTCATGTGCACACCTGTAAAAGTCACTGAAGGTCTAAAAAGCACTCAACAATGGGAGTACATGTCGAAAGTCTAAACAACACACAACACACAACGACATGGCCTATCATTAGGCTAAGGGAGACTGCCTATCATTAGGCACCGTCGAAGGTCTAAACAGCACACAACGACGGGGATCCGTTTCGAATGTCTAAACAGCACACATCGAACGTTACATAGTTCACACGCATACATTGATCATACCGTCCAACAAATATAAACAATTTATGGCATAGATATTTAAATAAACCCACCTGAAAATCGAGTAGGCAAAATCACACAATCCGGACGTAGGTCGAGGGCTCCACTTCTCAAACACCTACATTTACGCGAGATAATAATCAATAACTTATCTCACTACTCGAAAATAATATAAAAAAAATCACACTTAATCAAAAATCAACGATTAAGGGATTTTATCGAACTTTTCGTGGACTTGGAACTTTCGAAAATTTTTAAAAGAATAAGATTCGGTAAAGAAAATGGAGTTTCGGGACTTAAAACAATTTTTTTAGATTTTTCTCATTTTATAATAATTAGAAATGGGTTCGACACAAATTTAAGCTCTCGGGACACAAAAAGGCCAAAAAGCCGCAATGGGCCGCGCTGGGAAGGCTTTGAGGCGCTGCTGGGCTGCATTGGAAAAAAAGAATGGAACTGGGCCGGCCGCAATTACACGACAAAATGGGTCACTCATCAGGCTGGAAAAACTGGGCTTCACACGGGCCGAGAACAGAGAGAGGAGGCGGGCTGCGCCGGCTGAGATCGGGCCTATCGCGGGCCGCACGGCCCGAACTTAATGAAGCGGGCTGGGCATTTTCTAGGCTGCTGATCACGCAAATTGGGCCTACCATGAAACCTCCTGGCCGCGTGTTGGCTTTGCGTTCGGCCCAAGCAAAAAGGCTAGCTGGATAAATAATTTGGGCTGAATATTTTTAAAAATAAAAGCACTTGGGCCGCAAGACAAGGAAAATGGGCACTGGAGTTCAACTGGCTAATGGAAAGAATTTAAACGACGGGGAAATGCACAGACTGCAACTTTGATCAAATAAAATTTGGTGACAGAAACGGCTGCAACTCGAGCATGAACAGAGTTCGACACAATTTCCAGAAAAATTAAGAATCAATTTTAAGAGTTTCGAAACTTTATAAAAACGGGTGTCAGGCTTGAAAAACAAATCGGCCAATAACTAGGGGCGGAGCCACCCATGGGCTACAGTGGGCTCCAACCTCAGATAAAAAAAATTAAATCACATTTAGTCTTTAGATCATCTATATCTATATATATATATTTACTGGCTAATCTTATTTAATAAAATATTTAATAAAAACATTTTCACTTTCTCTCTAAAAGAAGTTACATTTTTTTTAATTAATTACTCACTAATCTTACATTTAAGAATTTTTTTTAGTTAAACATAATTAGTTAATGGCTAAATTAAAAAAGTTTCTTTTAGTTAATCCCACACTAGTAATCAACCTGTGCATTTGCACAGAGAATAATGCTTTAAAAAGATAACAATATAAAAAAATAATAATAAATTATAATTTAATTTATGAAAAAATATGAATTAAGAAAATAATTCTCAAAATTGATTTTGATCAAGTAATTGCTATGGAAGAGCCGTTACAACCATTTTCTTTATGCTAATACATCCGGCCATTTTCATGAGTGGGTGTGACTTAAAATTTGAGTACAATTTTATAATTCCCTTGATTGGTTTATGCTCATAATTTATGACATTCAAGCAAGTTATTTTGTAACTTAAAAATAAAATTGAATGATGAAAATTTTGTAGGGATAATAAAATTTAATTTATGAATATAATTAAATGCTATGTTGCTCCTCTTTATATATATATAGACTTATGTTTCTTATTCTCATTTATATATATAAACGTGACAGTCATTATTGTTGTGCAGAAACTATATATTATTATTTTTTTATTCCATTATGAATTTAATAAGCAATTAAAGTTATAAAAAATATTAATAAACATATTAAATAAAAACATTATAATACAGATCATGTTACATTACAATATAAAAAATGAAATTATTTTTTTGGTAATTTAATTTCCAGCCATACTCCATCAAACATATAACTGCAAAATGATAAGAAAAATTAATTTCATAACTAAAATTAAAAATTTAGCTCCCCCAAATGGTAAAACCTTATAAATTAGTAGTATAGATAATTTAAATGACATATAATTTATAAACTTAGACTATACGCATAATAAGATGAATTAAAAAAAATTAATGAATTAAACAAATAAATTAGTGTTATAGCACAATCTATATAATTATTATAGCAAAGTCTATATTGTCAATATTATCATTTAAAAAGTTCATTGAAAAAACATATGTATAAAAAAAATCCATATGATCATAATTAATAGTGCAAAATTAATTATCTTTGACTTTCCATTTGGTAGTAATAATAAAATATTTTTATATTACCACTATTTAATAAAATGCATGATTTCTGCAGATTTGATTATCGGAATCATGCAACATTATGTTTTATAAATTAAAAAATATGTTGAATAAATTGCCTCATATTTTTCATTAAAGGAAAAAAAACTGTTGGACGTGAAAAAAATATTATTTCACAATTATAAATATAAATATGATTAATTTTCATTAAACAATTCCTCTTTAAGAAAAATGTGGCGGGACAAATTTCTGCATGATTATAGCATCAAAACATATCCAAAACATCAATATATTAAAACTCATACTTTCAGCAACAGAAAAGTCATATTAAACGGAAATTGGCAAAGTCAAAGAATGAGGATTGACAAGGCATTGTATGTAATGGCAAATTGTTGCATAGTATAGAAATATCAAGCATAATTAATAATCAACAAAAATAAAGTCAAATCTATATGAAAAAATCAAAATTAAAAACACAGCAAATTATATGGAACATTATTGGACACTATACATTATAAAAAAAAAAATAATTTGATTTCCTTATCATTATCAACACATTCAACTTTTACCAAGACATCTATCTGCCTTTATATTAAAATCGATTTTTTGCGTAAAAGTTTTAAAAATAAAAATTCCTACAGATTCTTTTAAACATTAAACAAGAAATTCCTAATATGCGATAAATATATCTAAATAGATTTGTTATAAACTTACCTAATATTTCCCAATTTTGAACAAAATACTTAAAACTTTGAAAAACTTCGGCAAAAGACTTTGAACAACTTCGAAAAGTGATTTTGAACAAGTATTAGCAAAGTTTCACTTACTGATATGATGAGAAAGACGAGAAAGAATTGAACTATTTAGTATTCAAAATATGAACAAAATACATAAAAGTTACATATGTATGTTATAAACAGATATGAACAGATGTGTTATAAACTTACCTATATATATGTTAGTAGAGCTGAACAGATCTGTTAGAAACTTACCTATTTTTTCAAACCTTTAACAAAATACATAAAAGTTTGAAAAAGTTCGACCAATGTCATTCTTTCTTCGAAAAATGATTTCGAAAAACATCTAAATAATTTCTAATTATGTATAAAATATGATATATCTTTGAAGATTATTCACAAAGAATTTCGAAAAACGACACAGATCATTGAAAATAATAAAAAATAAAAACTACGTTTAACAAAAAATATTTCAGGTCTTTATAGATTTGTAATATTATCGCCCCATTTTGACCGACCTGTTAAGATTTAGCAATACAGATTAAGAAATCGGGACGAATATTTATTTTTCGATCTCTACTCTTGGCCACAAAAACAACATTTCTCGAGTGTTTTTTTAATTTTTTAAGCCTTTACCGGGAGAAAACCTTCGGTAAAACATTTGTTTTGTATTGAATCTCGCCGAGTTTGTCGTAAGATCGGGTTAAGGATTAGGGTTTCAGACAGAGTGAATAACGAGAGAAGCGCCGACATCAAACAAAAAAAAAATGGCTTATATCACTCTCAAGGAGTTTATCTCTATTTATAGTCATGTTATCATTGACCTGTTTTATATTTAATGTTGGCTACCCTAAAAAATTAAGTGGACTTCTAATTTGGACTTTTTTTATCATTCAATCAATATATTTCTTTACGGCCCAAAAATTGCCATTTTGTTCAAATATCTTAAATATATGACACATATCATTATTTATCAACCAAATACAATTATTTATTTTGTAATATTTTACTGGTATTTTTTTATTTTTTTTATTTTTTTTAAATTTCCTATATGATCTATAGTACAAAATACAATAATTATTTAAAAAAATAAAACCATTGTATGTCTTAATTTGAAGATAGTGATTTGTAGTGATGGAAATTATGTTGATAGAAAAACCACAAACGTTGTATATAAAGAATTGTTTAACAATATTTAGTTATTCTTTCTTAGAACATTTTTTCAATGATTATATTATGAATTTTACTATTGTTTATATCTTTTTATTATTCTTTGTTCTATTATATTGCTTTCCGTGCAAATGCACGGGTTAAAAACTAGTTTTTGGTAAATAGCCCCATGTTTTCTTTGTAGTAGCCCCTGCCCAACAACATTAAGTCCAAAAATATTTTGAGTTAGCCCAACATAAAAGCCCAAAATATTAAAATAAAGTACCTTTCAATTTTTCTTGGCCCACTTACCCAATTTCTAATCAATTATCCATCCATTAGTTTTCTTCTTCTCCATTACGGCGACTGGAACTTGAAAGACATAAAGAAGGAAAAAGAAAAAAAAAAAAGAAAAATCTCACCTCGCTGCCAATCCCAATCAAGCGAACCGAGCACAACTTCATTGTCCGCCGGCTTCACTCCTCCTCGCCGTCAATCCCACCACCACGGCCTTCGCTTTAGTCTTTCTCGCCTTCAATTCCACCGCCTCGGTCCCGATCTCAGCCCCCGGCTTCACTCCTCGCCGCATCGCCGCCGGTCCTCCACGGCTTCACCGGCGCACCGCCGGACCCGATCCACGGCCGCTTACCTCGCTGATAAAAATTCGAACATCCAATTGTGACCTAGATTGGATAGAGTCGAGAATTAGATGGATTTTTTTATGTCTGGGAATCTTTGTTTTTTTGTCTGGCTAGCCTAAGTTATCAACAATATTTAATAATGCTTTTGATTAGTTGAGAACAATGTTGATTATCTTTTGGTGTTACTAGTGTTCATTAATCTAAATGCCCATTCCTACCATTTTAAGGAATGGTAAAAATAGTGAAAATTATTTTAAGGTGTGAATTGGACTTTGTTGGTTACCATTATTTCCTTAATGGTAAAATTGTATAATCTGATGGGCATTGGTGTGATTTTGATAGGGTGGAAAAATGATAGAATATGATTTTGCTTACTTTTGATGTTGATATGTTTCAATTTGAAAATTTATGTTAAAGGTGATACCAATTAAGGAATATGTTTTTAGCATAATTATACTAATGTTTGTTGATCATGTACTCAAATCATTTTAAAGGTGTGGATGTTTGGCCTTATTGTGTACAAAAACCCAAATTGCATTCTTAATTACTTTTTTTATTTTATTATTTTTTTTAATTTGCTTACATCACCAAAATGCTTAATTATTTTTTCTTATCTTGATAGGTATAAATTATAATGGAGTGTCAAGGAACGAAGAAAAGAAAGACTATCAATTCGCCAAAAGAGCATACATCGAAGTTGAGAGTTGGAGGACCTTGAACCGGGCGCTAGACATGGCCACGGGCCGACCCGGCCCGTCGACCGAAACCGGCCCCGGACCGGACCGGACCGAACCGGCCCTGAACCAGCCACATAAGGGCCGGTTCGTCTAACCGGACCGTAAGGCCCGCGATTCGGTCCCGGTTGGCCTATATTTTTTTTTGTCCCAGCGGTCCGGTCTGGGTCGCGGGCTGGAGGCCGGGCCAGAGTCATTTTTTTATTTTTATTTATTTATTTATTTTTTTGACCCGCGGGCCGGAGAACCGGCGGGACCGGGCGAGTCCGATGACCCGGCCCTAAGCAATCTGCGGTTCAATCCTGGGCTAAGCTTTTGTGGACCGTCGGCCCGGCGGGCCGGGTCGGGCCGAGCCCAGACCCGTTGACTGGCCATGTCTAACCGGCGCAAACATATGTACGGGCCGGTTCATTGAACTGCCGGTTCTTGGTCGTCCGGCTCATTAAAGCAATATAAAAATAATTAAAAAATGATATATTTTTTTTAAAAAAAGTCGAACCTCGGGTTCCGGTTCCAGTTCGGAACCAAAACTGTCGGTTCAAAATGTATAAACTATAAAGTATTGTACACGAATCAAGCTGGTCAAAACTACGGGCCGGTTCAAGACCCATGGTCAACGGTTCGTTTTGTGTCGGTTCGACCCGAACCGACAGGCTGGGTCGGCCCATGACCATGTATATTCGATTCCAACAATAGCTACAATAATATGCAGCCCCGGGTCAAAAAAATGTCTGGCTACGCCCCTGCTAATAACGAAGCTCGAACGAAAATTATTTATACAAACGACGAAACGACGAGGCTCCAAATATTCAATTAATTCACAACAATCAATAAAGAGACTCGATTTAACGAAGTCGAGAGTTCCAATCATCCCTGAATAATTCACGAACACAATCCGACCAACAAACAAATATACGAACCGATACGTAAACCGATCAATAGGGCCGGCTCTTTGGGGAGGCAGCCTAGGGCCTCCCCATATATTTGGGGTCCCATTTGAATATTATGTATTTGTGATGTGGCCTATTTGCTCATATGAAGTGACTCATGGCTAAATATAGACTTGGCCCATTATATAAACTAGTGTGTACCCCGTGCGATGCACGGAGATAATATTAAATCTACAATATTATAAATAGACCTCGAGTTTGAGTTACTAAGTGAAAACTACTATTGATTCTATTTAAAAAGAGGAAGAAAAAAAAATAATTATAAATTAAAGAGGAGGATAAACAATACTTAATAATGATAAATTAAAGATTCGGGGTCAAACAATGTAAAATTATTTTGTATAAGAGAAAATAAAATTTGCATTATTTTGTATAAGAGAATATAAAATTTGGATGTTTAATATTAAAACACCTAAAACGTTATATTAGTATATATAAAAGTATTCAAAATTTTCTATATTATTTTTGCAAGATGTAAAGTCACCTACAACTTTTCTAAACAATTTTAGAAGGAAAATATATCTAAAAACATTTGAATTTAACATTGTGTAAAAAAGATTTTTCTAGACTGTTTTGTAGAGAAAACATGTCTACAAATATTTAAATTTAACATCAATTATGTATATGTGTGTATATATATATGTATATATAGACGAATATGTAAAAAAAATGTCTAAACAATTTGTTTAAAATATCTAAAATATTATAAGCCTAATTTAATAAAGACATTCAGATGGTACCGAATTTATGGTATTACTTCCATCTAACAAAATTTGATTACACACAATTTCAAAATTATTATTATACTTTTTACATTGTTATCAAGGATGAGTTTATAATATTTGTAAAAATATCAGTAATTAGACCAATGAAAATTAGCAGCGCCCGAGATGGGTCGTATTTTATTTTTTTAAATAAGGGATGAGATTTTGAGTACCATAAAAACAGGTAAAAGAAATAAAGAAATACAAATATTTATTGTCACCGATGGTTTTGAGTACAAAAAACAGGAAAAAGAAAAACAGATATATACTGTCACCGGCGGGCGGTTTTGAGTACCAAAAAAACAGGAAAGAGAAAAACATATATATACTGTCACCGGCGGTTTTTGATTACCTAAAAAAGAGGAAAAAGAAAAACAGATATATACACAGCCGATTTTTTTGCCTATTCAAAATTGACCAACAATTACTATATATAGGATACATTTAATGATATTGGCGGGAAAAATTTGCTAAATTTGTAAAAAAGTTATTCTTTTTATATAATGATAGATGAAGGGGCTAATTAATGAATGGGTTAATGGCAAAATATGTACATTGTGTAAAAATTTGAGGCCATAAATTTTTCATTTGTTTTCTTATGATGTTCGGTTAGAACAATTGTGTGAGAATAAATATTCTTTGCAGTGATATTGTTTTTATTTTTTTTTCTACTTGTTGTTCTCATGACTGATTGAATGTAAATTATTAAAACTCTTTGTGTCCCATAGGTAATTTATCAATTCCAAGGTCTAGAAAAACAAGAAAAATTATTTTTTCTTCAATTATTTATTTATTTATTTAATAGTCTTGTTTAATTAGGTTTTTTCTTCTATGATTCTATCTGCAAATAGTCTAATTACCACGCAAGCTCAAATCAAAAAATTCGAAAAGGGCAAACTTGTCTAGGGCCTCCAAATTTCTGGAGACGGCTCGGCCGACCAATCAACGAATATCAATTTAACGAACATGAAATAATCCGACGAGAAATTAAACACGAATACGAATATACAAGGAGGTTCAACAAATATACGTTTCTTCAAGAATCTACGAGCTCGGTTGGCGACGAACAAGACGAACGGACTCGGAACTCGAAAGGACGGGCTGAAACTTCGACGAATGGAACCGAGATGGCTGCCCGTGAACGGAAGGCGACGTTTACCTCGACGATGGACGGTGGCGAACAGGCTGCCGGAGGTGTTCGCCGGAATCAATGGCGGACGGAGCTTTTGTGACGAATCTCTTCTCTCTGCCTCCGCGAGCAGGCTTAATTATATTTATTATTATTTTTTTTAAATACTGAGAGGGTTTGCGAACAGAGCAGAGGGGGATGATCAAATAGAGCGATTATGAAAAGGGTGGTACTATTTACCGCCCCCCATTTTACTAGTCACCGCCCCCCTTGGACGATTTTGCCCTTTTCATTTTTCCTAAACATCTCAGAGGAAAGTGTACGGTGAAATGTCGTCAAATTCGGGGTACGAAAATTTTTGTGTCCAGTCGCCTGAACCGGACGGCTTTTAGCCCGTCCGGCCGCCGGAACCGGACGGATTATAAGCCGTCCGGCCGAACGGGCTATGTCCGAACCGGCCGGCTGGACGGCTTAAAATCCGTCCGGTGGCGATGGCCGGTCGGAACCGGTCCGTCCGGTTCGGCCGGCCGGACAAATATATATATATTTTTTTAAATTATTATGTTATATATTCGAAATAATTATGTTATAAATTGGACTATATTATTATGTTATAAATTATTATGTTCATTTTAGACTTGGTTATGCTACAAATTGGACGTTTATCGTGTTAGGAGTTATAAATTATTATGTTACATGTTGATTATGGTATAAATTGGACGTTAGATATTATCGTGTTACGAGTTAGAAATTATTATATTACATGTTAGTCTTGGTTATGTTATAAATTGACGTTAGATAGTATCGTGTTAGGAGTAACAAATTATTATGTTACATGTTATAGTTGATTATATTATAAATTGGACGTTAGATATTATCGTGATCGTGTTACGAGTTAGAAATTATTATATTACATGTTAGTCTTGGTTATGTTATAAATTGACGTTAGATAGTATCGTGTTAGGAGTAACAAATTATTATGTTACATGTTATAGTTGATTATATTATAAATTGGACGTTAGATATTATCGTGATCGTGTTAGGAGTTACAAATTATTGTGTTACATGTTAGACTTCATTATGCTATAAATTGGACGTTAGATAATATCATGTTATGAGTTATAAATTATTATGCTACATGCTAGAATTAATTATCTTAATTTAACATGTTCTAAAAATATAAATATTGTACTATATAGCAGGAGTCATGGGAAGATTTTGGAGGAGATGGTGTTGATTACAGTCTACGTTTCGATACATGTACATTATTTAATAGTGCTCAGGACGCTATTGAAGCTGCAAAACACCAGACAATGCTGAATGGTTTCCTATTAATAATTTCGAGCCACAAAAAGAAAACGGTCAGGATTTTGAAGTGCCATAGAGGTGAACGATACAGAGGCACAGGCGGAAATTCTAGAAAGACAAAAACGAATAAGTGCGGCTGCAATTTTGAGATCAAAGTAAAAAAGGTGTCCGGCGCTCCATACTGGAGGTTCTGTAGATGTAGCAATGAAGAGAAGGGTTACCATAACCATACATTTGCTGTGTATCCTGAGGGTCATCGCCAGTTGAGCGGCCTCAGCACTTCATCTAAGAAAATTGTTCGTGATATGACGAACGCTCAGGTGGCCCCGACAAAAATTATGGCCGCGCTGAAGGAAAAGAATCCGGGAGATATATTTATATCTTGTAATATATGTTTTAATTAATTTTTGAAGTTAATTATGATAATTAGTAATTTTTTATATGTAAAAGTTATTGTAATAATTAATAAATTTTATTATATTTACTAATGTATAATTATTGTGATAGTTAATAATTTTTTTTATCAAATTAATCGCATTAATATACTTTTTTATTTATTAATATAATATTTTTTTTGTTTTAAATTATAATAATCATTCTAATTAACGCTAATCGGTGACAGATATATAACTTTAGAGATAAGCTGCGGAAAGAGAGTTTCGACGGTAGGGACGTTCCTTCCCAGCTTATGCATTTGGCCGTGAGCAGCGAGTATACAGTTTATGCAGAATCCGATCCAACACGAAAGCGTTGACGCATATATTCATGGCCCATCCTGCGTCGATCAATCTATCCAGGACATATCACTGATATGTCGGCATAGATTCCACGTATAAAACCAACAGTTATGTTACTTTATAAATATTTTATTAGTATGAATCTTAAATAGTGTGTTTGATTAAGTAAACTTTTATTTGATTATATTTTTTGTCTTCTTGGTCTCATTTGCACAGGTACAAGATGCCGTTAGTCGAGATGATTGGGATGACACCGTGCAACCAGAACTTCCTAATTGCGTAAGCGCTCATCAGGGACGAGAAAGAGGCCAGTTACGACTGGGTTCTAAAGATGTTAAAACTACTGATAGGCCAAGATGTATATCCTTATGTTGTTGTCAGTGACAGAGAGTTGGGTTTACTCACTTCTATTCAGAGGCATTTTCCTGAATCAGCCACTTACTCTGCACGTGGCACATCAACAAGGATGTGGAAGACAAAGCCTACAAACTATTTGGGAAGAGTAAAAAATTCTCGGAGATTTTCACGCACAGTACGTGGAAGGCGATTGCAGAGGCCAGTACGTTCGATGCCTACACCGATGCCGTTGCCAAGCTGTACGCAAAATATTCGAAGTCTCCAGAGGTGATACGGTATGTGGAGAGCACATGGTTAGGGCACCGCGAGAAGTTTGTGAAGGCTTGGACCAACCGAATGACAAATTTTGGAAACACAACTTCCTGTAGGGTGGAGAGTGCCCACTCTGTGTTGAAGGAGTGGCTTCACACGTCCACCGGCGCGCTCGATACAATTTGGCAGAAGATTAATAAGCACATCGATAATCAAGTGATTGAAATCAAGTACGTACTGCAATTTTTAAATGCGTTATTATATTACTGCATTAATTAATTATAATCTAACGTTATGTAACGTACTATCAGGACGGCACTTGAGGCCTCGAGATCTAAGAAGAATACACGGTATAAGGAAATCCTTTTGGCGAGCGTGATACTGAGGGTCTCGCATTACTGTCTGAGTTTATTGGACGCTGAGCTTACGAGGATGCACGGCTTGGACGCCGATGCTTACACTAGTTTCGGCTGTGTATTGTAGTTCACTCATGGACTTCCTTGTGCCTGTCTGCTCCGAAACGCAGTTGATTTCAAAATTCCGATTGATCTCGGAATGATTCACCAGTTCTGGAGAACGCTACAGATATTAGAGCCAGGTAATTTAAGGTTAATGTTTTATTTATAATTTTCTATTAAAATACATTATTTGGTTTAATTTATTGACTTTTTTATCGTATACTTGTAGGGACTGGTCATCAGAGCCAGGCGAGCCAGGCTGCATGATCAGATGCGGAGTTCTTTCAGACGCTTGTGAGTGAGGTTGAAACCCGCGATCCCGCGACGATGCGGTACGTGAATCAGTTCATGTACAGTCATCTTTACCCAGACCAACAGGATTATGCGGAACCTGAGGTTAAGGATAACCCGCGAGGTCGTCCCAAGAAAACTAATTCAACTAAGCGTAAACCATCTGTTTTTTAGTACAACGATAGATCGCGAGGTCGAAAATCGAGCCGTACGACCACTTCTTCGCGTGGACAGACAAGTTCGTCTTCTCAACAGTCACAAGGGGAAGCAGGTCATACATTTTTATTTTTTTTTCTCAATATGGCTGAGCGTTAATTAAAGTATTTATATGATTATATAAATTGTGACGTGAAATTATTATGATATTTATTGCAGAGTTTAGACCGACAAATATATTTGGATTTTCAATGTGGCAATCAATCCCCTGGCATATGTTGGACTACATAGTGAGTTACCTGAATGTGGATGCGGATGGTAACTGCGGATTTCGGGTCATCACGAATCACATGTATGGTCACCAGAAGTACTGGGCTGATGCAATAAAAAACATTGCGAAGGAGGTCGACAGCCACCGTGAATTGTACGAGTACATCTATTTTAGAGATATCGAGGCCCGGTTTCTGTCGCGTAAGGTGGGACAACGGCCCTTGTGGACGGGCTCACTGGTTCGAAGTTCCGCAGGACCTCTACGCCGTTGCGACCCTATATAATGTGGTTGTCGTTCTGTTGAGCTCTGGTCCGCAAGGTGGGCAGCACGACTTATTCAGCATCACAGTGTTGCCTCTCATTGCACGATCATCGGCTAGAGGACCATGTCGTGAGATTGCCATGTGCCATCTTGGTACCGTAGCACACTACATTCGTTTAGATTTGACTCATGATTGTCCATTACCACCTATTCATTTCATGTGGTTCCGTTACCGAGATCAATCGGTTGTGGGTTGGGAGGATCAGTACGAGGCTAGGTTACGATTGCGGTATACTGTTCAAACAAAACCTTCTTGAATAAAAGAACGATATTATTCACTTGTGGTATGACGCTTCTCATTCAACTTAAGTTTAGCAAATAAAAAAAAATGAATCAATTCAACTTAAGTTTAGCAAAAAAAAAAAAAAAACTTTCAACTTAATGATTTACAATAAGAAAAAAAAATCTCATTCAACTTACTTAAGTTTAGCGAAAAAAAACAACATTAATTTGAATGATTTATGTACTAAAAATGACAAAAAAAGTACCATTAATGCGATTTCGATTGTCCTGTAACACGAACGTATATTCCTGTGCTTCGAGACAGGCTCGTTCTCCTGAGAGTCCCGAGTCGACCCATCGGGACTCTCAGGAGAACGAGCCTGTCTCGAAGCGCAGGAACATACGTTCGTGTTACAGGGTAATCGAAAATTGCATTAATGGTACTGTTTTTTTCATTTTTAGTATAAACCATTCAACTTAATGTTTTAAAAATAATAAAAAGAAATCATTCAACTTAATGTTTTACAATAATAATTAAAAAAAAAATTCATTACATCATTATTGAGCATTGTCGTAATCTAACTTAAACTTAGCCAGTTCTTCTGCGACTTCCGCCGCCACCGGACATTCACCTCCCTGCTGCCAAATCGATGTAATGCCCAAAAGACGGTTCACCCACTAAAAAAATGGAAGAATAAAAAGATAAGACTAAAATTTATTAAAAAAAATTATTGTAATGAAATAACATTAATTAAAATTTGGTAACCAACTTACATAGGCGGTATTGACACGTGTAGGGACCTCGTTCTCATCCGGCAGCTCCTCGCCCATGAGAGTCGGATGGGAAACCCGACTGTACCACTGCAGGTAATCCTCAGTCGCCTCCCCGCGATCCTGTGTGGTGGGGGTGAACATAGCGGTGTTGACCGTCCCAGAAATCGGGAACTGGGTCCAGGCACCTATTGCAGCAGCCTCAGAATGCTCAACCCTGTAGTTCCTAGACTCCCAAGCACGTACTGCACTGATTGCGGGTATGTTGGGGGAAGGACAGTCTCGACATACTCCAACTGACGCAGACACCGCGCAGGCAAGTACGACTCGACGACATCGCGGTATCGAATCAATCCTCTATAAAGGGTCCTCGGCTCTATCGCATCTGGGCTGGAGCTGTCGTATGGAAACCATTGCACCTGTTCACAATTGCATAAAAGCATTTATAAAAATAATTATATTATTTTAAATAACAGGTAACTAAATTATAAAATAACTTCACGTACATCGGAGGCAGTGAGTCTGTCGAGGCGCCGACGGATGGCTGTGAGCCGATCGTCTGACCGTGGCGCATTCCCTACGCTCCACGAGCGTGATCGTGCGAGACAGTCAGGACCGATGGGTAGACGCCCCCGGGGTCGGAGATTGGGGAAATACTCATATATCCAAGACTGCAGAAGAGTCAAGCAGCCTGACATTTGGGCAGAGTCCCCTCGGCTGGCAATACCTAGTTGTCTGTACATGTATGCCAGCGTAGCCGATCCCCATGAGTAACCCCCAATCAAATCCAAGCCGTCGAGCACCTCGTGCAGGAGCTTGGGGGTCACTCTACTACCACTGTTGTCGACGAACAATGTGGTAGCCAACATCACCCACATCCAGGCACCCGCCTCATCCCTAGCTGGCCGACCTTTCCCCCTGAATGCCCCCGAATTGGCGGCTTCGGACACCGAACCACGCTGCCAGAACGAACTCATGAGTTCGCCCTTGGTGACCGAAAGTATCGACATGCAGAGCCCATGGCAAGCGTCCGAATCCGGGTCCTTAGCGACCACGGCTCCCTCCACAGGAACGCCCAAAATGGCCCAGACGTCGTGCAACATGATGCTTATTTCACCAAAAGGCAGGTGAAACGAGTTAGTATCCGGCTGCCATTGGTCCACAAACGCAGAAAGGAGTGGGGTGTCCAAGTGGGTGTGCATGCAGTCAGCCAAATGTCACAGCCCGGTCTGGTCGAGAAAAGCTCTCGCATCGGAAGACATCTCTTCACGCCAAGCCTTCAGATTCTCGACCGCTCTCAGTCTGTTGTGGCATTTCAGCGGACCCCTCAAATCTCCACTCCACATGCGGGAGGCGACGTGCCCTAGAAAGCTAGGGACGACACTCCCATCAATGGGCCCACCGGCCACTGGGCCTTTAACGATCCAAGGTGCATCATCATCGGTCCTAGCTCGTTTGCTAGTACCTGCATTAAAATACAACATATCTGTATATATAGACTTGCTAGCAGATGCATTAAATAAAATATATTTAATAAAACATATTTCATAAGTTTCTCTTCTTTGTTTTTTCAATTAATGTACAAACATTACATTTTACATTAATAAAATATAATGAAAATTTTAAACTAATTTATTATGTAACATTACTACTAAATGATTATAACAATAATAAAAATAATTATAATAATTTTCTAACAAATTAATTGTATGGTTCCTCTAAATTACAAAATAATTATACCGTAGTTGAGGAGCAGGCTGATAATACTTTTCTAACAGTACCGATAATTTGTTAAGATTAAGTGAAAATAATTTATGTTAAACAACAATAAATACGTAAATTATTTACCTGATGAGGATGCAGATGGGCCAAAACGCCCCCCAGCATGTCGTTGAGGAGCAGCCTGTGTAGGACGAACAGCCTGTACCGGACAAACATGCTGTAGAACCGGCTGTACAAGACGAACAGGCTGTACAGTAGGACGAGGGTGGCTAGGACCCGTAGGCTGTGCGTGGTCCTGATCATCTGAGGAGTCGTCCGAGTCATACTCATCTGGACCCTGCTCCCTCTCGTCATACGACTCATCAGCATACCCTGCTGACCATAGGGTAATGGTACGCGTGCGCGAGGAGGTATCGACTTCCCTGCGTAGCGGGGAAAAGCATATCCCGACTGATCGTCCTGGTGCCGGGGGCATCGAACTGCCTGCCTGGCCAGGATAATAAAATCCATGCTCACCATACGGGAGGACTCCGTGGAGTCGCGAACTATCTGGCTGACCCTCAAAATGATATCCCTGCGGACCATCTCGCACTGGTGCGGGGGGTCTCGAACTCCTAGCCTGAAGAGTCTGTACCCTCCGAGCCTCATCGATCAACGTCTGTCTGTCCCGACGAACGGACGCATTGACACCCCGACTTCTAGTGTGTCGGGTGCCAAAACCATCATAATAGTCATCGAACGCCTCGTCGTCGTCCCTGACATTAGATTGTCCAGGTCTGCCAACACCCTGAATCAGAAATATAATTATTAAATTTTTCCATATGTAATGACTATTGTAATAACTATTAAAAATAGATTATAATTCATTTTTATTTTAATATATAAATTTTATTAATTATTATTATAATTATAATTGTTGAAATTTATAATAGTTATTATAATTTTTTATTTAAATTATTATAATTAATACTAATTTATAATTATTATTATAATTAATTATAATTATCATACAAATTATTATTATTATTATTTCTTATAATATTATTATTATAAGCATTTATAATTTATAATTATTAATATTATTTTTAGAATTTATAATTAATTACAATTTATTCAACCGGACGCATTTTGGGCCGTCCGGAGGCGACGGCCGGACGCGATTCAGAATTACATTTCTTTTTAAAAATTATTCATGTATAAAAAAAAAAATTACCTTGCTAGAGAAGAACGCTTTGTCGATGCCGTAGAATTTTTTCGACATTTTCGGATTTTTTTCGGTGCTCGAATCGCTCGTTGAAAGTTCGGGAATTTAAAGAGATAGAAAGTTCAGACAGATAGAGTCTGAAAAATGGTTAAGGGCAAAAGAGTAAATGGAGGGGGGGGCAGGGACTAGTAAAAGGGGGGCGGTGAATAGCAATTGAGTTTTTCACAATAAAGTATGCCAACATAACAGAAGAATTAATGTTCTTTAAATAGCTCTCATAATGTATTTACGAGGGGTAGATCTAACACAAGAACCCATGTCATGAAGCCAACTGTCGGGAAGATTCAATATAAACTCATCTAGAAAAAGATGGTCCCAAGTTTTATGGTCACACTGTAACGCACCGAATATTAGTTATTATTTATGGAGCTCGACTTTATTTCTATAAATAGTCAGTTTCCTTATTTGATGCATTTAATTATGATTATATGCATTAAACCGAGTAATTAATATAAAGTCTAAGCCATAGAGAATTTATTCGATTTTTAATTATTAAAATTGAATTTATTTAGCTCAAGTATCGAACTTTATTTTTAAGATAAAACCGAACCTTGGAATAATTGGAAATATTATTAAGTTGGGCCAAATCCCAATAATCAAGCGAGTCCCTTGTAATCGGCCCATTTATTTTAACTCCGACTCATTTTAGTAAATCGAGCCCATGTTCGATTTTAATTAAAAATCAAGCCTATCTCGATTTTTAAATCCCGACCTATTATTATCTAAATCAATCGACTAGTTTAATTAGTCCAAGTTCCAATCGATTTATGTTGCCGAGCATTTAATTTTCCTAAGTCACTATTCGACTTAATCGAGCCAAAGTCGAGTAATACTTCGAGCCCAAACCGATTTAATTCCTAAGCCCGATTTTTTGGCCCAACAAGAGCAACACACTTAGTCCATTTTCCCACTCCATTACATCTTCATCCACACCTACCATAAACCCTAGCCCACCACATCCACTTATAATCATTTCCTTCAACCAAGTAAAACCAGCCAATTTCCGGCTATCCACCGTGCTCCGGCGAACCACTATCCGACGACCAAACCTCCGGCGACCTCAACCCCGTCGAAACACCGCAGTCGCAGCAGTTCCTCCCTCTCCCGCAGCTCCGTTCACCTCCATTTCCGGCGAGCACCACCTTGGCCGCCGTCCTCAGCCCGTCCAACCCCTTCACGGCGAGCTCCGAACTCTGGCGACCCCGGTCGCAGCTATCCAGTCACCGAGCCTCGCCGTCCCAGATCCGGTTCGCAGCCACCGCGACGAGTTCTGCCGCTGCTTCCAGTCGGGTCGCCGTCGTCCGGAAGGCCCACGGCAAGGTCCATCTCGACGCCGGAAGCTGGTGCATCCCAGCCGTACGCCGTCGCCGCCCTCTTCAACCGCAGGTCGAGCCTTCCGGCGAACCATCGCCGCCGGCGAGCCCCGCACAGTTCACAGCCAGCCTTCCCGACAGTCCGACGAGCCCGGTTCCAGCCCTTCTCGACTCGGTCAGCTCCAACCGAGACCCGTTCAGCCCCGTGCGAGTCCCGATCCGCGCGACCAGCTCGAACCAACCCCGTTCGAGTCATCCCGACCTCAGGCCCGAGCCGTTTCCGACCAGCTGAGCCTTGAAGCGAGTCGATCTACTCGTGTTTGACCCGATTCGGCATTCACGGCCCGTTTCGCTTCAACCGACCCTCTTTCGATTTTTCGATTCGAGCCGATTTGAGGTATATCGACTTGATCTCTTCTCCATGAGCTTAGATATGCTTAATGAGATATTATAAAAATGAGAATTTGATGATTTGAGCGAGATTGGAATTAATCGGAATCTTTCGAGCTTGGGAGGATCGATTTTTTGATCTCTTAATATACAAGTGATAAAATGATAATTTTAACTTGATAAATCATAATAAATTTTCTTGAGGCTTAGGTGCGATTTTGGTGATTTTTGGGGTTCGTTTGAACGGATTTTATGTGTATTTTGACCGGTTAATGCGATTATTAGTTGAAGGAGTTAGGTGTTGACTTTGGACTTGATATGTTGACCACAAATCATTTAGGTGATGAGGATGATATATTTTAAATTTCGTGATTTTTAGTGGCCGTTTGACAGATTAAAAATTGGGACTTTAACTGATAAAATGCGATATTTTAGAAAATTAGTCGATTGTGATTTTAGCTGCAGTGGTGGGACGTAAATCCTAATGAATCATGTACAACGTAAGTTCTAAAAATATTGACCTTGAATGAGTTAGGATTTTCGAGAATCGAGAACCCTAGTTTTATCCGGTTCTGATAACCGGGTATTTGGATCCGAGTTTAAACGCCCGAACCTTAGTTCCGTTTAAACTCATAAGATTATAAATGAGTGCTTAGGTGTCGGGATGTGGACGGTTGGCCGGTTAGTCGTCGACGGGACCATAACCGAGCCCAAGGAGGCTTTCGAGGCCGTGTGCCTCGTAGCAATCGGAATTATCCAACCGACGTGTATTAACACGTACCTTAACGCAATTCGACATCCCGCACACGTATTCGACCATCGTCCGACGTTGGAGCCGAACCACCAAATGCGTGTCCGTGCACTGAGTCCGAGTCGAACCACCGAATGCGTGCCCGTGCACCGAGTCTGAGTCGAATCACCGATTGCGTGCCCGTGCACCGAGTCCGTCCGATCTACCCTCAACGCGTCGTTTTGTTAGCCGTAGTCCAAGCACGCCCCTGCGTCAGTGATCGTGGCATCGTTTCAAACCCGTGCACCGGCAAAGCCGTGTTAGCCGTGTTCGTGCAGGCCTTGAGTTGCCACGCCGAACTCGGATCACGGTCAAGTCGAGCTGCACATAGCCGATGAGCTGTCAGTTCAGTTCAGTCGAACCAGTCTAGAGAGTCCGGACTGTTCGAAGAGAATTTCAGTTCAGCCGAATTAGTTCGAGCAGCCCGGACGGTTCCAGTCAGATTAGACCAGTCAGATGAGATTTCAATCAGACTGTAGTCCAGACTTAGAAATATTTCGAGAACTCTAGAATGCCTTAAAGACAATAATATTTTCAAATCAGCTCAGAAATTCCTAAAATGATTTTTAAAACCTAGTGAGCGAACCTAGGCAAATTAGATAATAAAAAATTCGAGTTTTATTCTGAGCTTGAGTACTTACAATATTTTTGCTCGATATTTTTTAGCTTGAGGAGAGTCGAGCCTCTACTTGCTACCAGCCAGTTCAGTACTTGCATTCATACTTGCATTAGCCAACATCCAGGTGGAGACCCCTGTAATGTGTATTTCATCGCTTTTAATTGCTTGTCCTGTCTGAAGTCTATGATTAAATTGATGTCTCGAGACGGATGAGTGATCCCGTCTTGGTCAATAATTCTAGTTATGACTTAGATGAGTTGTGGTTTTTTCGGAGACGTTAAATTTTTTTTCATTTTTACCTTTAATTATTACTATTTTTCATGACTATTTTAAATGTATACGATTTTGCTTCAAAACACGATAGTTGCGAGAAAAATATGTTATCCTCATCAAATGATAGTGTCGTGTTCGAAACCATGTTTCTCTGGAGACGTCGAAATTTTTTTCATTTTTGCCTCTAGTTACTACTATTTTCATGGTTATTTTAAATGTATACGATTTTGTTTCAAAACACGATGGTTGCGAGAAAAGTATGTTATCCACATTAATGATAGTGTCGTGTTCGAAAAGAAAATTAAGGAGCCTGACCTGAAAAATCAAATCTCTACGAAAAGCTTGGACGAGATGTTGATACTGTCATGCGTAATCTACTTTTACCACCTTATTTTTTTATATATAAATGTCAGTACAAGTTATCATGACAGTAAGCAAATAATAGGTTGTTTGAGTAACATAAGAAAAATAATATAAGAAATTTGAATTTGTCGATTACTACAACCATATATAGTATTGAGTCACCAAGCTAATAAATATAATTCAAAATATTGTTTATAATTTTATTGAGTTAGTTAAATTTAGACATTTTCCGGTCAAACAAGATGCCTGATGAATGGAGGAGAAGTACTTTAGTACCGATCTTCAAGAACAAGGAAGATGTTCAAAGCTGTGGTAACTACCGTGGGATTAAGTTGATGAGTCATACGATGAAGCTCTGGGAGAGGGTTATCGAGCATCGCCTACGACGAGTGACGAGTGTGACCCAAAACCAATTTGGGTTCATGCCTGGAAGGTCGACCATGGAGGCGATTTTCCTAATACGTCAGTTGACGGAGAGATATAGGGACCAAAAGAAGGACTTGCACATGGTCTTTATCGACCTAGAGAAGGCTTATGACAGAGTACCGAGAAATGTCATGTGGTGGGCCTTAGAAAAGCACAAAGTCCCATCTAAGTTCATTACCCTCATCAAGGATATGTACAAGGATGCGATGACGTGCGTCCGAACATGTGGGGGCGACACCAGCGACTTCCCAATTAAAATAGGACTACACCAGGGGTCAGCATTGAGCCCTTATCTATTTGCCTTGGTGATGGATGAGGTCACAAGGGACATACAAGGTGATACCCCTTAGTGTATGCTCTTTGCTGATGATGTGGTGCTAGTTGACGAGAGTAGAGCAGGGGTAAATAAGAATTTGGAGCTGTGGAAGGACGCGTTAGAGTCGAAAGGCTTCAGACTTAGTAGGACGAAGACCGAGTACATGACGTGCGCTTTCAGCATGGCTTCACATGATGATGGTGACGTTACCCTTGACGGGCAAGTGGTGGCCAAGAAGGAGACTTTCCGGTATTTGAGATCGATGCTACAAAAGGATGGCGGCATTGATGCTGATGTTAGGCATAGAATTGCAGCCGATTGGTTGAAATGGCGTCAGGCGTCGGGCGTTCTCTGTGATAAGAGGGTGCCACAAAGGCTAAAAGGTAAGTTCTATAGGACGGCGATTCGCCCGACGATGCTATACGGTGCTGAATGTTGGCCTACAAAAAGGCAACATGTCCAACAACTAAGTGTAGCAGAGATGTGTATGTTGCGTTGCTTCTGTGGGTACACAAGAAAGGATAGAATCCGGAATGAGGATATTCGAGATAGGGTCGGGTGACCCCAATTGAGGAGAAATTGGTTCAACATCGGCTGAGGTGGTTCGGACATGTCCAACGGAGGCTTCCTGATGCACCGGTGCGTAGGGGAGTTCTACAGCGGGTCGAGGATGTTAAGAGAGGTAGAGTTCGGCTTAAACTCACTTGGGAAGAGTCGGTTAAGAGAGACATTAAAGATTGGAATATCTCCAAGGATTTAGCGGTGGACAGGAGCGCTTGGAGGCTCGTTATCAACGTGCCAGAAACCGTGACTTTTGCTCCTTTCTCTCTCTCTGTCTCTTTTTTTTTTTTCACTTTATTTTGGTTCGAGTCCTTTGTGTTTCTCTTGGGTTTCATCTCCAGCCTACCCCGACTTGCTTGGGACTAAAGGCTATGTTGTTGTTGTTGTAGTTAAATTTAGACATTTCAAATAAACAAATGCAAGAGGTGACAACGTTTGAGGCACAAAACAATCAGAAATGGTAACACAAAAGTTAAAACAATACAGACAGAATTGAGTCCCAACTCATTGCACCCGACATGCTTCAGCAGAACGAAGGAATAGAACTTTTATGGAAATAGTTAGGTCGATGATGAGTTATTCGGATCGTTATGGGGAATTGCTCTCGAAACAGCCTCGTACATTCTGAACCTTGTTCCATCGAATCCAGTACTTCTATTGAATTGTGGTTGGGGCGCAAGCCCAGTCTATCACACACATTTGAATATGGGGTAGTCCAGCACACGTGCTACGAGAAGACACTGTCAAGTTGGATAAACATACGGAAGTACGACTGTTCGTAGGCTACCCTAAAGGAACGAAAGGAGGTTTATTCTATAGTCTTGAGGATTAGAAGGTGATCGTTAGCACGAACGCTAGATTCTTGGAAAAAGACTATATTATGAACCATAAACCCGCTAGTAGACTTGTCTTGGAAGAACTTAGGGGAGAAACTGTTAGTCTCTTACTGAGTGCGCAAGTAGGTATACCACATACTACTGCAACACGCAACACTGATCATGTATCTGTGTAGATAGTACCTCGTCGCAGTGGGAGGGTTGTTAGGCAGCTCGATCGGTTCATGTTCCTTGGAGAGTCTTCAGACTTAGCGTTTGATGAGGCACTTCAGGACAAGGTTGCGATATCATGACAAAATGCAATGAATACCGAGATAGAGTCAATGGACTCAAATCATGCCTGAGATCTTATAGAACTAATTGATGGGATACGACCTATTGGGTGTAAATGGGTCTACAAGAGGAAGTGGGGATTGGATGGGAAGGTAGAAACCTTCAAAACTAGGCTTGTTGCGAAAGGTTATACTCAGAAAGATGGAATCGATTATGAGGAAAGCTATGTTCATATCCATTCGGATTCTCTTGGCTATAGCACCTCATATGGATTATGAGATTTGGTAGATGGATATCAAGACGACTTTCCTTAACGGAAGTCTTCAGGAAACATCTATATGCAACAACTAGAGAGTTTCACTGAGAATCTCGTAACAAGGCCGACCCTACTAAACAATCAACATCCGAATGATGTGTGGTTTTAAGGATAAAAAAAAGGTGACGTTGGTAATATTTTGGTGATAAAAAATGATTTTAGCAAAGTTACATTTAAAACACGTCACTTTGTACACCATCATTTGCATTTTCTACTAGAAAAAAAAGTGTAACCTTTCTCTCCTCTCAATTTCTCGATTCCTTTCTCGCAGAAAACTCCCTTCTCAGATCTCGTCGCCCCCCTTTGCCGGCGAGTTGTCCCCAGCGACCACCAGGCCGGCCTGGCCGAGTCGCAGCTTGGTGCCCCTCCCTGCCTCTCCTTGAGTCCGGTGGGTGAAATGGCTGGCAGTAAGCTTCACCTCTTGACCTTCCCCCCGCACTAGAGGGGTTTTCGGCCGTCATTTCCAACCCCAACCGCGGGAGACCGTCTTGTGCGCCATGTTCTTCTCCTTGGATCCAAGGTGCCTACTCGGCCGCGCCCAATCGTGGTGCTCTGTGTCCCGCCGTGCCGCCGTGCCGCCTGGTCGGGCTGCTCGGGATGCTGCGGGCGATGCCTCCTCGGATCCTTGTCTCGGACCCTCCGACGAGTTCTTGGCGGCCCCCCTTTCCTCCCCCGACGTGGATGTTCTCCGGTGTCCAGATTTGGACCGAAAATCTGTCTAGGCAGTTAAGTTGCCGCAGTTTTCAGTTTTGATGTCTAGTAGTTTTACTTGGTTGACGTTCTAGTTGTGGGTGTGACTCAGTAGTCAGATTAGGTGGTTGTGAGGTTCAGCCCCTAAATTTAGGGGTGATATTATTCTACTTTGTTTATTAGGTATGAATTGTTTTATCTTTCCTTGTGTTTTTTTCTGTTAAGTCAAGCGGTGTCTGACATATAATCTACGTCATGGAGTTCTAGTCTCCTTTATGAAGTTAGGTTTTGTGTGTGCGACTGTCTCCTCGATGGAGTTTGTATTCCTTAGACTCATGTGTTTATCTAAGAGGATAAGTCCAGACTTTCTGATTCTGTTGTGTCATTTGACACCCTTTCTTGACACCCCTTCCAGTACATTTTTTAGTTTTTCAATATTAATATAATTTTCCTTTGAAAAGAAAAAAAAACACACCAGTTTGTAGGAAAGTGTAACGAGTGCCCTACGTGATAATTGAAAAAGTTCAGTGACACAAATTTTGGCCCATTGTCTCTCCAAGCTTCTATTCCGGTTGTTCACCATCTCTGATCACTTCCTCTCTCCGATGACATAGTAATTCCGGCTTGTGACGCCAAGTTCAGTGGACCTTGTGTTTTCGGTTGACGGCGAGTGAAAATTCGGGCCAACTCCATATTTCCGGCTACATATTGTTGAGGCAGTCCCTAAACTGCGGTCGACGACGGCATCTGTCCAGTGAAGGAGACGGACATGAAGGATTTTGATATGAATGCGGCGTTTCCAGCGATACTGACGGCTATGTAAAAGTTCCGGCGTTTTGTTTTACTTTCTTACAAATATCAAGCACCGGAGAAGGTAAAGGGCCCCTTCATTTTCTAATATACTAATATTTGTGGTTATGAATTACTCGTTCTATTTTCTCCTTTGTGGATGATAGAGTTTTCTGGAGATTTGAGATATTTTATTGACTTTGGAAAATTGTGATAGAATAATTATTATTATTATTATTTTTTTTTTACCATTGGTTCTCTTGGGTTTCATCTCTAGCCTACCCCAACTTGCTTGGGACTAAAAGGCTATGTTGTTGTTGTTGTTGTAATAATTATTTTTTTTAACTGAAATATTAATGTTAGAAATTGTTCCACTGTGGTTTTCGTTTTCGCTTTCGTTTACTTTGTGTGCTGGTATCATATTTTAGTTGAAAAGAGTCGTAATATTTCTTACCTGTTGGATTGTGGCTTTGACTTCATTTTTGTATTGTTGTGTTAGTTTTCTTTTCTGTTTTCCCTAGTTAAACTGTGTTGAAAAAGTTTGGTTAACTCAGCAAAACTTAAAAAGGTGATGAGTTATTATGCGATTGAGCCATGATTTTATGTTTTTTCAAATATACAATACCCACTACCACTGACTCTAAAAGCGGATGCTCGACAGCTTAGGATGGAAAAATCCCAAAGTAGTTTTAATTTAATTACATATGCCAATTCATTTGCCCATACTTGCAGGCTTCGTGTGAGAAGGGAAAATCATGATCGAGCATGGTGATGCAATCCCCAAAATGGATAGCAACACTAGTGATAGTCGTTTAGTACCTGAAGAGACTCTAATATTTGATGCATCCGAACATCCTCAGGAACTGGAACATGAGTCAGGGCTCAATTTACAAGAGGAAGATGAGGACAAAGGAGATGCTGACTATAGTGAAGCTTCTGAGGAGGAAGAAGAAGAAACAGAGCTTGATGATAAATCGGAGTACAAATTTCAATTCCAAGGGGAAATGGACCCTTTGTCGTTTGCGGAAGAAAAAGATGCCTCCGGATTGCAGCCTTATGAAAGATTTGAGCGGATAGAGTATGATTACGAGGTCCTGGCTGTCAAGAAGCGCCCCGCTTCTCAGGAAACCCTGAGGTAAATATTCTTTTATAATCACTTCATTTTCGTAATAATTAGTATATTATAAACGATTGGTGCAGTTTAGTGCCTACTCGTTGGACTTGATCTTCGACCCTCATTCATAGTCTCTTCTTTTTATTCGTACTCTGGGATTGCAGTGAAGTGCCTTCTAAGAGGTTGCGACAGGATGAAGTACTTGGAGCAAGCTTTGAAGAAATAATGGAGACGATGAACTACGGTATGAGAAGACGATCGAGGAAGGTTTGGGTTTGTTTTTTCTTTTCTGATTAGTTCTGATATGACATCCTCGGACTCTAAATTTTGTGTTATTTTCCATCTAATTTCTGGGGTGGACCTTTTCTATTTTCATTTGTGTAGTGTTTTTTAAAATCCGAGTTCTTGGTTATAAAATTATGAAGGAGCTAGCTGATGTGAAAGAGTGCTCTGTTGTAAACATGGATATATGCTCAGGGCACTGAAGTACAAAAAAGAGTTTAAATCAATAGTGATTACGCCACTTCGATTTTGCAGTTTTTGACGAACCCAACATCAGCTTCTAAGCTTTCATTTTGATTATCTACAGTTTTCCTGAGCTAGTGTGATAGCCTCACACAATTGTTTTATGGTGAATTGATATTTTCTCTTTTTGAGATTTGTTGCTTCAGGAATTCCATGTGTTTTTCTGCAACTGTCTGGTTTTTCATTTATCTTGTTCCTGTTGGCATTAAATCAGAATAAGAAATCAGGAAGGAGAAAGGGATCAAGAAATAAAGTCAAGCCTGAAGTGAGTCGAAAACTTGGTGATGCCACACTTCATTATGCACACGGTCGATTTGAAGAGGTATGTATTTGCCATCTTATCTAATTCCACAGTTTCATCTTAGGTATCCAAAAAACGTTATGCCTTCCTTCCCGTCTTTGATTTAATTGAATATGGAGAGTTTTTTTTTTTTTTTTTTTTNTTATTTGTATATCTTCCCTGACTAGAGGATAAAAAAATTTGAATTGCATGAAGTTTGTTGTTTATTCTTTTCAAAACACGGAAGATGAGATTCTTATGGTTGGGAGCTGTTTTGAGGCCAAGATGGATAGTTTTGTTGCATCCGTATTTCCGTAGTTCAAAAGATGTTTTACTTAGGTCAATTGCTTTAAGCATGAATTGAATAGAAGTGCATGTGCACACTAATTTTGGTTAAGTACACACTGCATGTTACTACCCAACCATGAACTTCTGTTATTTTACTGACATTGCAAAATAATTGTACTTCAGTAACATTTGTAGATCAGATATCAAACTGAGCATCTAGGTGTGCCTTATATCGTTGTAATTAATGCATGCTTTCCTTCATAGTGCACACTTCTCAACAATTGCCTGTCTTTGTGGAAGAATGTTATCTGCTCGACTTAATCGAGTAAAAATTATTAATTTTATATTTCACTTGATTTATATCTTGATTGTTCATATCTTGGCAGGCAATTTGTTTGTTAAAAGAAGTTATTCTTGTTGCGCCTAATTTATCTGATCCATATCATACACTTGGTCTGATATATACCGCTATGGGTGATAAGAAGAAAGCCTTGAACTTTTACATGATTGCTGCCCATTTGACGCCAAAGGATTGTTCTTTGTGGAAACTTCTTGTTGCTCAGTCAATGTAAGATGCCTCATTTATTTTGATCTCAGGTTCAAATGTGTTAGTGTTTNATAATCGCATCATCATCATTGGAGTAGCTGTTAGAAATTGACAGGCATCTCATTCCTTATCTGCATTTTGGTCTTCCTTCGTATTGTTGTATTGTCGTTTCTCTGGTTATTTCATAAATATACGAATGGCCACTTAGTTCAGCATATTCTTAAATGTTTATAAGCCGCATGTATACTTTCACTTAGCTTTGTCATGTCATTATGCTATGTTCTTTATGTCATTATGTTATGTTCTTTTGCAAAAGCTCGCATCAAGACGATCATAGTTGTTGAAGTATTAGTTTGGATTATCTATTGCAGAACTTTAGGACATATAGATAGAACAAAGAGGAAAGTTATGGAGTTATCCTTCTCCTTTCTTTTTATCTTTATTCTTGCCATTCTTTATTGATGAAGGACCCTTTAGACATTATTTCATGTCAATATTTAATTAAAACAAAAAGAGTTGTAAATCTTCTGGTACTTCATGCATTTTCATGGAAATTGACATTTCTGTCCTCTACTACTTTATTATTGTCGTTGGAAGCTCTGTTGGCAGTTTATGTTTTCTGTTTTACATTGTTAGGTTGTAAGGTTTAACACTTTAACTTAATTTTGAATGTCATGTTATTTTATACAGAGAGCAAGGAGACAAAAGACAGGCAAATTACTGTCTCAATAAAGCCATAATAGCAGATCCACACGATATTGGTCTTCGGTTACATCGTGCGTCACTCTACATTGAGCTTGGCGATTGTTTTAAAGCGGCTGATTCATATGAGCAAATCTCCCGTCATTGTCCTGATAACATTGAAGTGTTGGAAAAGGCAACTCAGGTTTAATTATTGTTTTAACTTTTTTTTTTTTCTCCTTCGTAGGTGTATTTGTTTACTATCTGTGTAATGAAAGAGTTGAGAATGTCGTGCTTGGTTGCGTCTTCTATTAAAGTTTCTGTTATTGCCTGCAATTTAAGATGAAGATATTTAAAGGTCATGTATGAAGCCATAAATAGAAAGTCATCTTGAATGAGGATGAACTATGAGCATGGTACTATGACCACCAGCTGTACAGCCTAACCATGCTGGGATGTTCTCGCTTGTGAGTTTGTTTTCCTACAAATGTAAATAAGGTTTGGATTACCGTCTGGTTTTCCTCTTTTAGTAGTTATAGCCTGGAATCGGACGTTGTGTATCTTCTCACAATCATCAGCTTGTCTTGTCAGCATAACAAGCATTTTACTATCAGTAATTAAGAGTAACTGCAATAACTTCTTGTTACAAAAATATATATAGTTGCGTTGGTCCTTATATTGGAGCGTAATAGCTGATTAATTAAATTAACCTTATAACTTTATGCAAAGAAAACGTGGTGAACCATCAACCAGTATGGGTCAGGTTCTACTGCTATAATTATCTCTTTCTTGTTTTGTCATCTCCGCTAGCAACACTGCGACAATAGACATGGGAAAGTGACCAAAAAGGCAAAGATAAATATAAATAACATAAAAATGCTTTTCTGTGCATTATGTGGTTGCTTCTCCGTAAGTTTGAAAGTCAGAGAAGAAGCCACATAATTGCATTGCTGTCTAAGATTATATGGACATGAGTCAGGTGATTTCATTCAACATGTCACTTTCATCAAATGCTCTTCATTTCTACTGTATGTTGGTATGCTTATTTATTTTTTCGTTATCTTTTACTTTCTGTTAAAAGGGATCTTTTCTTTATTCTTTTTGTTCAGCTGTATAAAAAATGTGGGCAGCATGAGCGAACTGTTTCTATGCTGGAGGACAGTCTCAGGAATCATGACAATCATGCTAACCTACGTGTGGTTGATCTCTTATCTTCAGTACTCATGGAAAACAATGCATATGCCAAAGCTCTTGAACATATTGAGCGTGCACAGCAGGGTTGCGTTGATGAAAAAGAGATTCCATTGCACGTAATTATAAAAGCTGGAATTTGCCATGTTCAGCTTGGACATATGGAGAAAGCAGAGGTTTGTCAACATCTTTGCAATTTGAATTGTTTATATCCATCCTAATCTATTTTGTCTTAGTACTGTTAGGTTTAAGATCTCGTGAATTAGCAGTTCATTGGGATAAAATCTATCTATCTTGTTAGTGTCGTCAATGAATGTGCACATGTCTTGATATATGCAGTCATATTAGCTCATCTTGCACTTGAAGAACTCCAGAATATCCTTCACTTCCACTATAGAACATTGTGAGACGTAACTAGTGTATGAAGAATATGTATTACGTGTGGAACATCACATCCTATTTAAAGTTTCCGTGAATTAATTGTGTTTAGAATATTTAAGTTATTATGCCGGACCCAACTTAATTTCGATTTAGTATATCGCAGTGCCTAAAGAAGGAATCCTGTAAATTGGAGTACGAATTCTAGAGAACTAAGTTGTCCCAACTTTCAAGGTTGCCAATAACCAGTACTATGAGTGAAAGTCTGGGAATCAATTTAACTAAACATGATGAGAATGCCGCCTTGCTGTTTGAAGATAAGGAAATTCCATTATAAGGCATCGTGTTTTAGTTTTCTGTCAAAATAGGGCTGAGTTTTGAACTTTCTCAATTGATGGCTTCAATTTAAAGTTACTATCAATTGAAGGCTTATTTTTACACTTTCGTTCTCAATTAAGACCTCAACTAACTTCATATTTCGACATAATTATGTTTGTAATTTATATTTTACATATTTATAATAGAAAATGTTAAAATATAAAAGTGAGCCTTTAAGCGATAATAACTGTACATTGAAATCCTCAATTGGGATTTGAAAATTTATGGCTTATTGTGATGCAATGCTATCAGGTATTATAATGGAATATTCCCTTGAGGATATCAACCACTTCTATTGGTAAACTAGTAATTAATGGTTCTAAGTTCTAACTATGGACACCATAGTTTTAACTTTTAAATGGTGCTGCCATGGGGAAAGGTGGCAGGGGCAGGTGTGAAATCACCTCGCTGCTGCCTGTGGCGGGCGCGTAATGGCTCCATTCAACACCTTTCGCCAAAGGCAACGTGGAGGCACACCATGCTTGGGTGCCACCAGCTTTTGAATATTTTGAGAGATGTCGAGAATTGCTTCTTGAGTTTTTTTTCAGAGAACCGCGACGCACCCGACTAGAGTTTTTTTGTTTCTTTTCCTTCTCTGTCTCCTTTCTGCTGCTCTTTCCTTATGGATTTTTGTTTTCTTTATTTTACATTTTCTTCTTTTTTCCTTTTCCTTTTTTTCTTTTCTGCTTTTTTGTATTTCCTTTCCCTGACTGCCGTTTTCTGCTTTTGTTGTCTGCCTTTTCTTTTGTTTTTTTTTTCCTTTCTTCTTTCATTTTTTCCATCTTTTCTCTTTTCTGTTTGTTGGCCTGTACGCTTTTCATCGTTCCTTTTTATTTTCTTTTTCAATTCTAGTTTCAGTTTTTATTTTTCTTTTTCTGTTTCTCTTTTTATTTTTTAGTTTNGGTGGTGTCTTGTGTTTCTGAGGCCTTGCCTGCCTCGTGGTCAGGCCATGGGGGAATCACCATTTGCTGTTTAATACTATGTAGGACACTATGTTTTGATAAGTAAACTAGTAGTTAATGGTTCTAATTTGTCAAGTAGAGGAAAAAAGTGGACACTGTGCTTTGATAGCCAAGTGAGGAAATCTTATCTAGAGATGGACATTTATAAGAGATATATGTTTATGTTTTACATAGGGGAAGTTAATCATATCTTTCTAGGCACTGATGCATAAAACCATGCACTGTATGTGCGGAGCTGCATCTTGTGCCCATGATTACTTCCGAACACCATTTTTTTCATCTCCCAACACTTTCAAAGCACCTCTAGTCTCAGTTTTTTCCAGCCACTTCACATGTCCTCTTCTTGTAGGCTTATTTTACGTTTCCTCTTTCAGAGTTTGAGCTTTTGGTTTAAGCATTCTGGTTGCTCACCAAATTGTTTCACAGGTTTGCTTCAGTGAAGTTAAACCAGAGAATTCATTTACTCATCCCCATTTAGTCATTGATATTGCGGACTCACTGATGACTGCTGGGTGTTGTGAATCAGCATTAAAATATTACATGATGTTAGAAGAAGACGCGGAGAAGTATAATGTAAGTTCATTTATATTGAATTTGATGTGGCAGAAGTACCTTAATGAGATACTTTATGGTTCTCAATGCTTAACCTTTTCATATTCACTTGTAACATATATTTAGGGTTACCTGCATTTGAAAATTGCAAGGTGTTATGCTTCTTTGAAGAATGGAGTGCTTGCGATTGAATATTATTACAAAGGTAAATGAAAGATGCAGATTTTTGTATAAACAAGTGCTCAATTAGAATTCAGATTTTTATATTTTTGTGATTCTACCATGATACATTATATCTTAATCTTTAGACTAGTAGTAGTACGACACTCATGTATATTACAGGTGTTAATTGAAAACTTTCAAAATTAAAAGATAAATAAAAGTTTTTTATTTTAATTTTTCAAACATTTCATAAAAAATGTGCATATTAAAGGACACCCATCACTAGTAAGACTCGTTCGTCCTATATTATAACAATTTTTTTTTTTTACTAATATCATGTAAATTTATCTAATTAATAAATATTTTTTTTTTTTGTTTTTCAATTAGGATTTATAGATAATTTAATTCTTATTTATAGAAGTAGATATAATTTTAATATATATACAATATGGTTGTCAAATCAAAGATCTTAAAAAGCTGATTAATTTTTATATTTGCATGAAAAACTGTTAACAAATTGAAGTGTTATTAAGTTCTAAAATTTATTTATAATTTAAGTTGACCATGTGTTTTAAAATTTTACAACTCTTAGGGCGTGCTTGTTTATGAAATATTTCATTCAAAATGAGTTATTTTAGTTAACTAGAGTTAATTTTAAAAAAAAGTAGTATGGTTAATTGTTAGTGAAATTTTAAGAATGTATTAAAATAATATTTAAAATAACAACAACAACAACATAGCCTTTAGTCCCAAGCAAGTCGGGGTAGACTAGAGATGAAACCCAAGAGAAACACAAAAGACTCGAACCGAAAGGAAGAGATCGAAAAAAAAAAAAAAAAAAAAAAAGTGAGAGAGAGAAAAAGGAGCAAAAGTCACGGTTCTGGCACGTTGATAGCGAGCCTCCAAGCGCTCCTATCCACCACTAAATCCTTGGAGATATTCCAATCTTTAAGGTCTCTCTTAACCGACTCTTCCCAAGTGAGTTTAGGCCGACCTCTACCTCTCTTAACATCCTCGACCCGCTGTAGAACTCCCCTACGCACCGGCGCATCAGGAGGCCTCCGTTGGACATGTCCGAACCACCTCAGCCGATGTTGAACCAATTTCTCCTCAATTGGGGCCACCCCGACCCTATCTCGAATATCCTCATTCCGGATTCTATCCCTTCTTGTGTGGCCACAGAAGCAACGCAACATACGCATCTCTGCTACACTTAGTTGTTGCACATGTTGCCTTTTTGTAGGCCAACATTCAGCACCGTATAGCATCGTCGGGCGAATCGTCGTTCTATAGAACTTACCTTTTAGCCTTTGTGGCACCCTCTTATCACAGAGAACGCCCGACGCCTGACGCCATTTCAACCAACCGGCTGCAATTCTATGCCTAACATCAGCATCAATGCCGCCATCCTTTTGTAGCATCGATCCCAAACACCGGAAAGTCTCCTTCTTGGCCACCACTTGCCCGTCAAGGGTAACGTCACCATCATCATGTGAAGCCATGCTGAAAGCGCACGTCATGTACTCGGTCTTCGTCCTACTAAGTCTGAAGCCTTTCGACTCTAACGCGTCCTTCCACAGCTCCAACTTCCTATTTACCCCTGCTCTACTCTCGTCAACTAGCACCACATCATCAGCAAAGAGCATACACTAAGGGATATCACCTTGTATGTCCCTTGTGACCTCATCCATCACCAAGGCAAATAGATAAGGGCTCAATGCTGACCCCTGGTGTAGTCCTATTTTAATTGGGAAGTCGCTGGTGTCGCCCCACATGTTCGGACGCACGTCATCGCATCCTTGTACATATCCTTGATGAGGGTAATGTACTTAGATGGGACTTTGTGCTTTTCTAAGGCCCACCACATGACATTTCTCGGTACTCTGTCATAAGCCTTCTCTAGGTCGATAAAGACCATGTGCAAGTCCTTCTTTTGGTCCCTATATCTCTCCGTCAACTGACGTATTAGGAAAATCGCCTCCATGGTCGACCTTCCAGGCATGAACCCAAATTGGTTTTGGGTCACACTCGTCACTCGTCGTAGGCGATGCTCGATAACCCTCTCCCAGAGCTTCATCGTATGGCTCATCAACTTAATCCCACGGTAGTTACCACAGCTTTGAACATCTCCCTTGTTCTTGAAGATCGGTACTAAAGTACTTCTCCTCCATTCATCAGGCATCTTGTTTGACCGGAAGATGAGGTTAAAAAGTTTAGTTAGCCAAGCTAACGCTCTGGCGCCCAAGCATCTCCACACCTCAATTGGGATACCATCAGGGCCCATTGCTTTACCTCCCTTCATCCTCTTCATAGCCTCTCCGATCTCTGCCTCCCGAATTCTTCTCACCACGCGTCTATTGGTATCCTCAAATGAGTCATCCAACTTCAAGGTAGGATCCTCACTCTCTCCATTAAACAATTTGTCGAAGTACTCTCGCCATCTGTCCTTGATCTCCCCATCCTTCACCAGTGGCCGATCCGACCCATCCTTGATGCATTTGATTTGGTTGATGTCCCTTGTCTTCCTCTCCCGAATCTTAGCCATCCTATAAATGTCCTTCTCCCCCTCCTTCGTGCCTAGGCGCTGATAAAGGTCATCATAGGCCTGACCCTTCGCTACACTCACGGCACGCTTTGCATCCCTTCTCGCTATTTTATAGCTCTCAATGTTGGTTGCACTCTTGTCAAGGTGGAGGCGCTTGAAACACTCCTTCTTCTCCTGAATAGCCCTTTGCACCTCGTCATTCCACCACCAAGAGTCCTTCGCTTCCTGCTTGCCTCCCCTACTTCGCTTCCTGCTTGCCTCCCCTACTCACACCAAGGACTTCTGCAGCCACCTTCCGTACACATGTTGCCATCTTTAGCCACATGTCCTCTGCATCTTCTCCTTCTTCCTAAGGCTCCTCACCTAGCATCCTATCCCTAAATGTCTGCGCCGCTTCCCCTTTAAGCTTCCACCACTTCGTTCTCACGGTCTTGGCACATTTGTTCCGGTGGACACGTGTTCGGAATCGAAAATCCGCCACCACCAGCTTATGCTGGGGGACAACACACTCCCCAGGTATCACGTTACAATCTACGCAAGCGCTCCTATCCTCCCTCCTTGCAAGGTTAATATTTAAAATAAAATGATTAAAATTGATTTGATGTAAAAGTAGAAGAAAAATGATTGGAAATGATTAGAAATGATAGGTAGTTAAAATTATGTGAATGGATGAATAGTGAATTAAAGTTGATGTGATGTGTAAGAATGATTGGTTTGTATTATTTAATTATATGAATAATATTAAAAATAGTGGGGTTGGGTTAAAGTTGAGTTAGATTTTGAGTATGAATTGAAAGTGGGTGAAATAATTTATAAACAAGCATGCCCTTAATAGGCATGATAAAAGTGCAGATCTATGTATACTACTCAGAATCACCAGAACTTGACACATAGGAATAGGCATGATAAAAGTGCAAATCTATATATACTAATTTGACATATAGGAATACGAAGCACTAGATATCGGCATATAGGGTTATGATTATGAAGCGCCAGATGTTGGCATTTATACTCGGATAATTCATATTATATATATGGAGGATGTTTCTTTCCGAAGTAATCATAATATACTGAAATCTGTGACCCTATTTAATTTCTTGTAGCTGTTAAAAAACTTGCTGATAGTGTTGATGCTCGGTTGGTTCTGGCGTGTCTCCTTGTTGAAGAAGGAAGAGATGATGAAGCTATTTCTGTGCTTTCTCCTCCAGTAGAATCAGGTATCTGTTATCTTCACCTATAATGTCCTTGTAATATTTGCTTAAAAAATAATTGTAAAATGTTCTTTTGGTCCTCAGTATTAGATGTTGACAGAAATTCAGTTACGTGTAAAGTATGGTGGGATAATGGGAAGATAAAGTTGAAGCTTGCTCAAATTTATAAAGCCAAGGGGTCAGCTGAAAGTTTTGCTGATGTATTGTTTCCTGTAATTCGTGAGATGTTGTTTATCGAAACAATGCAACAAAAGGTAAGTCAGTGCTGCAATCAGTCCACGTCTCTCTCTCTCTCTCTCACATTGTCCTGTAGGCTATCCTAGGCATATCATATGTAACTTAAGGTAAATATAGTGGTTTCTGTCTCTCTCTGGCCTCTGCCTCAGGATTAATTTGATATGGAGATAAGAGTCTGAATTGTGCAAAAATAAAATAATTTGATATCATGCAATGCTCTCTTTTATGTTGTGCATGGTTCCGTAACACAGAAAACTGCAGTGGTCGCTTGTTTTGGCTGTTGAAGTAATTGTTCTGTACTAAGTACACTAAAAGTTCAGGTAAAATATGCAATAAGAAGAGACCCCGGAATGTATGAGAATACAGATATTTGAAAATTCTAGGGTTATACTCTTTCTGCCTGCAGATGCTAACAAAAAATAAAAAATAAAAAAAATAGATAGTGTCTCTTTGGATAATTGTTAAAAAACTACAATTGGGGTATTCTCAAGGTGCGAGATGCAATAGAAATTTAATATAAATGTGTAAATCCACAATTACGCAACTTCTTATTCTCTGCCCAGAAGATGAGTATCTCATTATTTACCAAACATCACATTGATGTGGACTTTGATAATACTTTTAAGTGGCCTTATTGGCCATCTGATTTGGTTGCCCGTTCACTAAACTCATCCATCTGCCAGTTTCTCTTTGCTCCCACCATTTTGTATTTTCATTCTTCCATGTGATGTCACTGATGATAGATTATAATGTCATTTCTCGTTTTTACTATGAAAGCGGGCATGAAACAGTTTACATGTTTGTTTATAGCATGACTGCAAATCGACTGTGATTTCTATCACTTGTGTCCATGTGGCCTGAGTAATTGTGACAGAGGATAGTTTTCCTTTTCAACGTTTTCTTTGATCTTCCAGAATATTCTATATGTGCAGGTGAAAGCCCGACGACGACTGTCTAGAAGTGTTCTATCAGAAAGGGTCAAAGTGTTGGATTATCAGCAAACTGACAATGTGTTTCATGGATTTAGGCCTGTTGCTTCCTCTGCGGATCTGTGAGTATCTTGTTTCTATTAACCTTTCTTTTTGCATAAAAAATCTTAAATAGGGTTAGTTTGGTAAAGCTGGTATTTGATGCATACAAGTTGGGCAAGTACTTCTATTTTGCTATGATGTATTTTGCAACTTCAATGGTTGTCTTGCATTCTCCAATCAAATTACCAAAGTATCCTACTGGGCAGGCCATTTTAAACACTGATGATTCTAACCTCTGATGTACAACAAATATACTGCCTAATACAATTTTAAATGTAAATACCCTAACAGAAACACTTCATTTTAGTACATGTAGTCACCCCACCCCCCTTAAAAGAAGATGTAATGTGTTCTCTAGTTTGTATCGACCAACCATATCACACGGAGCATGCTTATATGAAATGTATATGTAAGTATTTGAGTACTTATTTATTTGATGTTTGGTGTAGGTCTAAAGCTTCGAGGGCAAAGAGGTTGCTGGAGAAGAAGGCAGCAATGAGAGAAGTGCAAAAAGCTGCAGCATTAGCTGCTGGAATTGATTGGAGGAGTGATGATTCAGATGATGAATCTCCTGTAAGGAATGAGGAATTGACATCTTATTTTTAAGTGAAAACCTCTTACTGTTTTTCTCACTTTTTGGTTGTTCGTCACTTGTGCAGCAAGTGGTTCAATTGACATCTTATTTTAAGAGAAAACCTCTTAATGTTTTTCTCACTTTCTGGTTGTTCTTCACTTGTGCAGCAAGTGGTTCAGGAATCTCCTTTGCCAGATTTTCTAAAAGAAGAAGAAAATCATCTTTTGATTGTAGATGTGAGTTGCTCATGCATGTCCCATTCATTCTCCTATGTGCATGTGGTCTTGTTTCTTGTTATATATTTGTGTTGCTATATATCAAGAGTTGCTTATGCACAAGACCGATCCCTTGCCAGATTTCCCTTGATATGATCCACTGTTGTGGTTTGCGACGCATTTTCCTGAATTATCTCTTACTGAATAAATTCTCATACCATTTTCAACAGTTATGCAAGTCATTATCCGTGTTGCGGAGGTATTGGGATGCATTGGAGATCATCAATATCTGCCTGAAATTAGAAAGTAACACATTGTCTGCTCAAATAAAAGAGGAGCTTCGAACTCTTGGAGCTCGTAAGTTTTAATATTTTAAAAAAAATTCTTAGGTTCTTCTTTTACTCTCTTATTTGGTTTTCATACATTTTTTGCATTCCATTTTCACTTCTTCATTTCTGTATGGTAGACAGTGTCCTGACAGTAGTAAAATGATCATAACCATCTCTGATTTNCTTGCAGAGGTATCTTACAATATTTCTGATCCTCTGCATGGTTGGGAATGTGTGCGCTACCTTGTTAGTAGGCATCCTTACAGCTTTTCTGCTTGGAGTTGCTACTATAAAGGAATATTGAGGTTTCAATACTTCATTTGTCTCTTTTTAACTGTTTCTCTGTATCCACTTCGTCCACTTTTGCATCTAATTCTGAATTCACATTTAAACTTGAGTGGATGTTCCTATGGATAATGAACTTACTTATAATAGTGTTTGCTAGTTGCTACTCGGTTCAAATTAAAATACCGATAATACAAATCCGATACATGATTTATGTTCAACAGTGATCTATATCTGTCCACAAGAAAGTAAAAAAGCTTCCAAATTTGATTAATTGTGTGATTGTCATGAAGCAGATAGAAGCTGCCTGCCTGATGAAACTACTTTTAGAAAATAAACACAACTGACAGAACATGGATATGAAAATGCTGTTACTCGATTTTGATCAGGATTTCTGAGTGTATTATGTAACATGCAAGTGACCATATGATGTCTGCACTCAGAATTTTCAAGCTGCAAAATTTGCAGCTTCAACCTTTATAATCATGACTAGGATGGAGTTTGATATATTCTGTTTTCTTTGCTTTTAATTTTTCTCCCCCTTCTGTTAATTATTTTCCCAATTCAGGTACAATAATTTATCAAAGCGCAACAAGTTCCTTCATAGCATGAGAGTGAAGCACAAAGATTCGATACCACCAATAGTGATTTCAGCACACCGGTTTACCATGATTAGTCAGCATCAAGCAGCTGCTCGGGAGTATTTGGAAGCTCATAAACTTATGCCCGATAATACATTGATCAATCTTTGTGCTGGTATATCATATATGCATCTCTGTTTCACAGTGTCGAATAATTAAATATTCTAATGCTTGGTGGAGAATAATTAATAAAAAACCAATCAAAACTCAAATTTAACTCAACTCTACTATCCTCCATATTATCAAAATAATTAAATTATATCAACCAATCATTCTTACACATCACATCAACTTTAATTCACTATTCATCAACTCACATAATTTTAACTAACCTCACTCCCAATCATTTTTCTTCTACTTTTACATCAAAACAGCTTTATTTATTTAATTTAAATATTATTTTAATATATCCACTGACAACTAACCATACCACCTTTTTCAAAATTAGCTATAATTCATATCCAATCACACCTAAGTAACTGTTAACATCTTCTGTTTTCAAGGAACTGCCTTGATAAACTTGGGCCTCGGTCACAGACTGCAAAACAAGCACCAGACCATATTGCAAGGGCTTGCTTTCCTCTATGAAAATGCACGACTTTGTGAAGGCAGCCAGGTTCGATTCTGCGTATAAATCCTTTAATATTTACTTTAGACGCGATTGATCTTTGAATAATTTTTTGTGTATATAAATTGGATTTACACGTAATCCCACTTCAAATCTTGATTTTGTTGGCAGGAGTCAATGTACAACATTGCTCGGGCATACCATCACGTGGGTTTAATTTCATTGGCCGCTACATACTACGAAAAGGTATTGGCTGTTAGGGAGAAGGATTATCCTATCCCTAGACTTCCGAACGATAATCAAGACTCAGATGATGCTAAAAATCCGGGCTACTGTGATCTTCGTCGAGAGGCGGCTTATAATCTACACTTGATCTATAAGAAAAGTGGGGCATTTGATCTCGCTAGGCAGGTCTTGAAAGATCATGTTGTCTTGTGAATTGTACTGTAGTACTGTGTGAACGATGCGTGTTACATACTATGGAAGGTTTGGGTGGATAAATCCCTTTTGTATTTTTATTTATTATTGTTGTATATGTGTATTATTAAGGTTATCGATGCAGTTTATTTAAATCAGGTACAAACAAGTCAACTCCATTTCAGTCTCATGTTAGATTTGAAAATGTCTAAGAAGAAAATAAAAATAAAAAAAACTTCCACGGGTGATAAGTTATAATTATCAAAACCTACTTGAATGGTAATTTAAATTGCCATTGGAAATATGATTTATTGTATATTCAAATAGAAGAGTTCAATAAAGAACTTAAATCTTTGGAAATTATTTGCAAACCTAAATTTCTTGTTAATATTCATAAAGTTGAGAAGAATAGATGATTGTACGCAATGTCTAAATTCTTAATATGATTGTTTTCGTCACAAGTATTTACTACAATAAAGTTTACTAAAAGTTTTCTTTTAAAAGAAATTCCCTTTTATACAAGAAGTTTACATAAGCAACTAAGTCAGGAGTTGAAGAATCGGCAGTTTCCAATTTTAGTGATCAGTGATCCTGATGTGGCATCTGGTGTCTTTTGTGAGGATACTCACAAAAATTAGGTTTTTTCATTAAATTATAAAACATTTAATTTAGGATTTTCATATTGTTTATGACTTTTAAATTATTTTACTAACCACCATTTTCAATTCTATAAATAGTTAGTAATTTATTATACTATATGAAAAATATATCAATATATATGATAGAAAACTTTAAAATTTGGTGATGCAAACGAACTCGGGTTGAACAACCTTGCATCATACTCTAGATCAATAGAAAGACCTACAAAACAACGTTGGGAATTGTCTCGGCGTAAAAGTTCTGACGCTCAAGTTATGAGTTGTAAAAGTTCTGAACAATGATGAAGAAGATGAACATTATGAGTTGTATACAATTGTAGGTATATTAGAGTGTGCAGAGTAGAAGTGATCATATGCCACCTTTTTTATATAAGAGTGTTACCTTGTTGCCCAAAGCTGCAAGTCTGGGCAACCCCAAGTGTCCGAGCTATCCACTCATACTGTTCGAGTGGCCAAATTGCCCAATTCTGTTAGGTCACGTGGTCTTCTTATCTTAATTATATTCATTCTTATCCATTATATAGTGTGTTCACATTAGACTACCTCATTAGTAAGTCTAATTGTTCTACCTGCTCGGATTCCCTTGAACCAAGTTGCTCCGACCTTCATTGGATAAGACTTTCTCTTAGGTCATGCATCGACCTGCACACTCCAGGTCGTGTTTCTATCAGGTTAGCCAAGAGCCCTAGCTCGACCTATTGGCGAGTTCTCTTATCTGTGAGATCACCATCGACTTGATGATTCTTCGACCTCCGTTGTCCTTGACATCTGGTCGGACGCTCTTTTGGCTATACACGACCTGTTATTGTATCCCATATCACCTAATCCCCTTATCTAGTCGAGTAGGGATACCTCAAGCTAAGAGTAGAATCAATTAATCCCAGTTATGCTCACTGAGCCGACCTGCCAGCTCACCTTTACTCTTCTTGTCCAGTCAACACAACTCATTCGACCTAAGTACAAGGTCTTTAATTCAAATTTCGATAAATTACTGATACCATGTCAGGTCAACTGATATCTCTTCACATCAGAGTAACAATATTTCAACGTTATCGCCTCAAATCCCATTCCATTATCAAACGACGTGGCCATTAATGTTTCTTCCTTCTATTTGTCCAACTTTGCTTTCATCCAACGGTCCAGATTGACCTATCTTTTCAGCTTGCTCTTTTAATCTCTCCCTTCCATTTCAACCATGATTGGACGCTCCTAGTCGACCACCTCTTCACCTTCTCAACTTTCCATCCTGCCTGTGCATTTCATGTTGGGACCCGCGAAGATCTGGTTATGTACAAGTCACGAATTGAATAATCAACAATAAACCTATGCGCAACGGATCTAGAGGTTTAAATATAAAAACTTATGGCTTAAAAATTGCAAACTCAGAGACGTTGTAGATTTCCGCTGTTGGAGATCGTCTGAACTCTTCGAATCTATTGGGCAGTTGAATTAATGCCTCGTCCAACGTCACAGGGTCGTCGGGTTGCCACGCGGTTGCGTCGGGTGCATATATCAAATAACATAAAATTGTTTTGAACAGGAAATGATCCTGCACTCCCAAAAATCCTGACTATCAATCATTCATACATTCAAATATATATTAAATGAAAAGCCAATACAAATTAATAATAATAATAATAATAATAATAATAATAATAATAATAATAATAATAAAATATATATATGAATATTGTTAATTTGCATATGATTTTTAAAATATTATACTAAACTTACTGTATTTAATTTTGTAAATAAATTATTAATTTAAATTTATTTACTTTGCATTTATGTAACAACCTGTAACAAATAATTTGAAACCAAGTAAATATTCTTACATCATAAATTTATTGTTACATAATAAATTTTCATATGCTTATCGTCATTATTTAATTAATATGCATAATATCTATTTATGGGATATGCATAATAATTATTTAATGTATATGATAATTAATTTATTGCTATTGGTATCATATATAATTAATTAGTTATGGTAAAAAATTATAGATAACTTTTTTTTTAAAAATTTTAAACCGCAATTCAGAATTGAATTATTTTTTCTTAGAAAAAATTCACCTATACAATCGATGAAACAATTTTTTTTTAAAAAATCACATGGGTGTCCATATTTTCTAACTTCAACACCTTATTACAATTTAGAAAGTATCCAAATTTATATGAATTGTTTAATTTTTTTTTAGATCAAAATTTGGTAAATCCCGAATAAAATATTGTTGATTTAAAAATCACATAGAAACATCGCCTTTTTAGAATTTGGATTTTTTTCCATTAGGCTCAACATATTTAATAATATCTTAAAATCATATATAAATAATAATAATAATACTAATGACATTATATGACAATAATTTTTTTGTAAAAATATTAGTTGAATATTATGATAAACAAAAATAAATAAAATTATTATTTTTTTTATATCAAAAAATAAATATAGATGTTAAAATATTATTTACTAATATAAAACAATCTAATATATTACTAAAATAAAGTTTTTTCAAAAAAAAAATAAAAAAAAATTAAGAAACACGCCCGTGCAATCGCATGGTATACTTAAAACCACATCAAGACTAGTTCGCAATTTCGAGAAAAAAATAAATAAATAAATAAAGCTGAATTCGTTTGAAACAGTAAAAACGCACATTAGGGTACAAAGGAGGGAGAAATCTCCCCAAATGCTAATTTGGGCAGCTGATTGGAATTGGTTTTCCCCTAAAATCCACCATTTTCGAGTTGCAGGAAAACATGGCCTTCTTCCCTCTACTTCGAAACCCTTCCTTGCTTGTGTCTTTATAAATAAATAATAGAGAGACATTAAAGTAATTCTCTGCAAGGTATACGATTTTTTCTTGACATTTTTTGCATTGTATTTTACTTTGTGGCTCGACTGTTTTCTGTTTATTCACCTAACATTTTCAATTTATGTATATTTTTGGTCTGTGCTTCCTCCATTTCTGTAATTTCTATAATTTTTTGTTCTCATCAATTCACTGTAGAAGTTTCAAGATCCACTATCGATATTTTAGTGGTTCTTTGATTGATTTACTGGCTCTTGATTGAGATTTTTGCGAATTTCTAATTTCTACTTCTTCCATGTCAATTTTTTTTTTTTTTTTTTTTTTNTGAATCTTATGCAAATTAGTCTATGATTTTATATAGTGGAGCTTTTTCAGATTGGGTATTGGATGAACAGATCTTCGTCATAGATTATTTAGCTTGTTTACAGCTAATACATTGAGAAATCAATGGACCAATTTACTCGTTTAATCCGCGCTGGTTAGGAGTTACATGACACATCAACTTATTATCCGTCAATATACCTTAGTACACATATCTCTATATAGGTGCAGATACATATATGCGCATGTGTGTGTGTGTGTGTGAGTGTAATCAACTTTTGGTAACTGATTGTTCGTGCTCTGCTAGGCTGTCTTTGTTTTTGTTGGGTTGTAAATAGTTACACAGAAAAGGAAAGGCATAATATTTTGAAGGTTCTGATTCTTGTTTAGTTCTGATATGCTCTTTCGAGGGTGTCAATATCTGTGTTTGAGTTCTTTTCTACTTGACTAGATTTAATTGGATCCGTTACTTTACTTGAACATGACTTTACCTGATACATTAGGTCTACAAAATGCCAAGCTTGAAAAGCAGCTTTTTCCTTTTCCTGGACTTTAGTTAACTAGCGACAATAACTCCAAGACATTAGTGAGTGGTTGAGCTTTTGCGGAAAAAGCGCTGAAATCTCAGTATTCAATGGTATACAATAGCATTTCTAGTTGGAAGTTGGGTGTGAAATTCAATGTATTGATATGAACTTTGCTTTTACTAAATGGTAATGGACTAAATTTGTCAACCAATCCGGTTATTATGATGTAGAAGTAGTTGAGTTATTTTATGATCTGCACACATGTTTTCTTTTAATTTGTGGAGCATCTAATAGTAGAGAGAACTACAAACAAGAAAATTTTAACTGAGCTTTAGGATGTGGAGTTACAGTAACAGCTAAGATAAATGACTCATAGTTCATCTAATTTGCTTTATGGGTACTTAAATCCACTACTCTTGATGTGTCTTATTACGTTTTCTCGTAGACCCCCTACTCAGATGTCGTAGCTGTTTCATTCCTCCGTTTAATTTTTTTTTTTATTATTATTATACTTAGGTTGTCAATGTATTTAACTTGTGGAAGACAATGCTAATCGACCAATCCAGTGAAAGCTAACCGCCACATTCGCTTCTCAGAAGCCAGAAGTGAGCCAATTTGAAGAAGATTAAAGTTTATGTATGACCTTATTCAGCCTAGTCGTGTCTTTGAAAAATCACTGTTACAATGTCAACCGTTAACAGCTACGTGTCTTATGATACTTCTTGTTAAGAATGCAGAATTGCTTTCCTTCCATCAATAAAATATTTTCTTCTAACTGAAAAATCTCCCGCAGCAGCCCAAACCACTACTACTGCACAAGACCCGACCATTCACCAGTCAAACTCCACCCCACCCACCCGAAATAATTTTTCGAGAAGGAAAATATGAACCAAGGCGAGAGCTCAACCGGACTATTCTCCCCGCCGCTAAAACGTAGACGCGGCCGCCCACCCAAGGACCCGAGCCTCAAACGCCCCTCCCTTGGATACGGGCCCTCCGACCCTGACCGGGCCAGCCCGAACCTCCTCCAGAGGCCCGGCCCAGCCGAAAATCCCGATCCCGCGGTGGGCCAAGCTGTGACGGGCATTGTCGAGGCTTCCCTCGATGCAGGTT
>BKCP01011625.1:1322306-1378239 GCA_008636005.1 Striga asiatica | reverse complement strand
TTGTGGTCAAATGATCATGCCAATCAATTTTGTGTCTACAGTTTATTTGTTTTCGTAGAATGCCCTTGTTAACGGTAGAAAGTATGTATTTGACATGAAAAATTTAGTAGCCAAAAGTTGAGGGTCATGTGTGATGTGTATCGAATTGCAATAGCAGGGATTCTTATTTAATATTTGGCTTCAATTTTTATTTTATATTTTTAAGCAGAATATATGAATTCAGTTTGTCATTTTGTCTCTATATCTGTATTTTCAATGTAAAATGAGCTAATAACATAACTGTTGTTTCGGCATTCATACCATCTTATATAATAGTATAATGTCATCACTTAAGTTTTATTCATTCTCAACAGTGAAATTTTAAAGATTATTTTGATTTTTACGAGAACGAAATTTTCAGACGGGGGTTATATCTTCTATTGTGAACACATGCAATCTGGAATTTCTTGCATGATTAGGAAAAAGTGTATAAAAGTGTATTCATATATTAAGCAAATATATAGCTTTGTAATGTCGTGGCACGAGTTTCGAGAACCGTAAATTGAAGATCAACTTTGGTTATGAAATTGAATTGGTCATAAAACTGAAGATCCAGAGAAGGCCCAAACCATTGAGGAGTCCGGCTAAGAAGTGTTTTGCATGAAGGTGGGAGACCAAAGTCTTGCACCCCTATAAAAAGAATGACTTACGATAAGGTAAAGGTCACGTTCAGTAAGGGCCGTCTCCAGAAATTTGGAGGCTCTAGACAAGTTTGTCTTTTTTGAATTTCTCAATTTGAACTTACGTGGTAATTAGACTATTTGCAGATAGAATCATAGAATAAACAAACCTAATTAAAAAAGACTATTAAATAAATAAATAAATAAATAATTGAAAAAAAATAAATTTTCTTGTTTTTCTAGACTTTGGAATTGATAAATTACCTATAAGTTACAAAGATCTTTAATAATTTACATTCAAGCAGTCATTAGAACTACAAGGAGAAGAAAATAAAAACTATATCACTGCAAAGAATATTTATTTGCATACAATTGTTCTAACCGAACATCATAAGAAAACAAATGAAATATTTAGGACCTCAAATTTCTACACAAAATATATATTTTGTCATTAACTCATTCATTAATTAGTCCATTCATTTGTATAATGGGCCAACTCATCACAAATACATAATATTAAAAAAAAAATGGGGCCCCAAATATAAGGGGAGACCCTAGGCATGGGCCTAGGCTGCCTCCCCAAGGAGCCGACCCTGCATTCAGTACTACGCTCTCAGATTACTCGATAGCTGCTACCTAAACATCCTATTGAAGATTTTATTTTGAAATCAACTTTAGAAGTAACTCTAAATTTTAATTATTTAATTTTTATATGCTTTAAAAAAACCAACATTCATCAATATTTCCTCATATTAAAGATTTTATTTTGAAATCAACTTTACAAGTAACTCTAAATTTTAGTTAAGACTAAATTTGTGGAACTAATATTAAAATTTTAAAATTCAAACAAAATATAATATAGTTTTTTCTTTAAAAAATATACTTTAACCTTTCATACCATTTTAAATAATTTTTTTTTTTTATAACAGCCAATAAATTAACTTAAATATTGATGGGTCAATACGTGATGACAAATCTAAGGCTCTTTTCTTTCCAAATATGCTCTAGAGTCTAAGGTTGAGCACGGGACTCTGAGAATTTTGAACTGTTTCGAAAATCGAACNTATTATTATTATGCATATAAAATTAAAATACTAGGTAGTCATTAAAAAAAAATTTAAAAGCATAAAAAATATCCGAAGATCCGAACCGAACCATACCGAACCGAACTGTTCTGATAGTCCCGAATACTGAATCGAACCGAACCAAACCGAGAAATAAAAATCTCCGAACCAAACCGTCTCGATTTTTTGGTACGGTTCTGGAGATCGAATTTTGTGATCTTCGAATTTTGGTACAGTTCCGGAGATTTCTCAATCTCTGAACCGTACCGACCCATGCTTACCCTATCAGAGTCACACATCAGCAAAGGTATCATCGGACTAACGTTAGGTAACATTTTGCATTATAAATTGGCGCTATATGCGGGACTCAACCACTTAGTCAGAGGACTCATGGCGGCATGAAAACCGAAAATAGTTGAAGTACATGAAGCCTATATAAAAGACAATAAAGTAATTATCATGCACATCCATAATTAACAACAATGAAATAGGAAATAAAATCCAACTATTATGGTCATTAATTACGTAGTCCAATCTTCACATCGAAATTACTTGTCCTAGTTGAATTGTTGATTTCGACCCCGATCATGGATTCCTAAAATTCTGGTCAAGCACTACCGTTGTCCGTCCATCATCTCCGCCGGCGGGTTGTTGGCGCTAAAAGTTTGTCGTCGCCGATCGTCAGTCGTCGTGCAACGCGCATTGCTTGGCCGCCATACGTGTTGTCACTTGGTAATCTTGCAGCGGGCTCGCGCGTCATACAACCTCAGCAGTGAGATGCCGCCTAGCCGCGCCCTTGCGCTAGCCTATCACCTCTCAATAGCACTTGCACACGCTGCTGTAGACGAGCCGCCCGCAGATACCAGCGCGTACCGATGCTTGAGGGACAATGTAGAATGTATGGACAATGTAATTAGAAGGAAGTTATAGTCAAGTAAATCTGTAATATATTACGTGCATGCGGCCATTTACTAGTGAAAGAATTTTAAGCAAGAATGGATGCTTTCTAAAAATAATTATTTAATCACCTTTTAATTTTATTTCGTGTTATTACGTAAAAGTCACTTCACATACTTTACAAATAATATAAATAAAAATATAATATTTGGTAGTATAATTATATATTTTTATTAAAAGAAATTAACAAGCACTCACGCAAAAATTTATCGAGTCAACGGAGTTGTGAGAGGAACATTCGGATTGACCCAGCACACCACGCCTATAGCATTTCCTCCATTAAAGCTCTTCAGCTCGAATTAGAACTATTATAGTTCTAATTGAATACCTGAATCTAGTCCCATTAAGATATCATTTCAGAAAATGCATGATTTCTGCTTCACGATCCCATATGGGATCCTCCTGGTGGCCGGCGGTGTGATCGGATACGTTAAGAAAGGCAGCGCAGCTTCACTCGGTGGTGGCGCCGGCACCGGATTGCTGCTCATCCTCGCCGGATACCTCAGCCTTCAAGCCTATCACAAGCGCAGAAACTCCTATTTTGCTCTGTTTCTCGAGTTAGGTGCGTATCCACTCCTTCTGATTGCTCGCAGTTTATCGCTTCTTTTTTTCCCCAAAGAATAATAGAATGCGCGCGATTATGTAGCTAAGAGTGATTGTTCAATTTTTTGCTTTCTCGATTGGATCCGTGTGGATATATTGTGTACCGTGTAGATGGTATGCTGGTTTCTGGTAATTTGGATGAAATAGGATTAAACCATTGAAGTTACGGATTTAGCATGTTGATACTTGACTTTTCATGTGCAAATGTTGTTTTAAGGGCATCGTGTTATGTCAGTGAAGACGGGGAAGAAAACGAACAGTATTTGTGGCCATTTCTTTTATTCCTTGGTGTTTGCATAGCCGATTTCATGGGAAACCTCGTATCCCCCAAATCCTGAAGCTATAATCATATTAATGGGAATAGCGCATTCTCATTGGAAAGTTTTTGTGTGCGTTAGTTGGCAGCTGAAACTATTTGGAGGAAAAAATATAGGATCTCGATCCATTGAAAATCTTCACTGTAAATAATTTAGATATCTTAACTTACATAGATAATTTGGTTGGCAGATAATTTTGTATGGGTTCATGTTATCTTAATATATCGCCATGGCCCTGTTTGGATCTTAGCGGGTTGATTAAAATGAACGGATTGAAACTCATTTAGAGGTTTGACCGCTAATTAGTTTGTTTGATAAAGAGCTTATTTGGTCAGCTTTTTAGCTCAAGTTGCTAATTCTGAAAAATCTTAATATAGGAGTTGTTTTGAGAAGAGAAGATTCGTCGAATAACATGTCAACATAAAATTTCCGAAATAGCTAATCCACTATTTACGAAACAATTATTTACAAAAAGTTAATACAATCCTCTAGTGAGATTCGCTAGCAGCTATCCCCTAACACCATTTGCTATCCGCTAATAGCCAAATAGATGTGTATGTACTTTTCTGAACCTTAAATATCAGGAGATCAGTTTAAGCAAACTTCCTAGTGATCCTAATTTATTGTGATGCACATTTCAACTCCAGTCGACTAGAAAGCCAGTCATCATTTATTCTTTCATGGTCTTTCATTCTTGTGAGAAAATAACTGAGATTCTATTTCAAATAGAAGTTGTTCATATCAGTTCAAGTATCCATTTACATTTTGCCAGTTCTTAAACTGAATTTGGTTATGCCAGAAAAAATTGTTAAAATTATTCATTTCTATTTAACTTCAATTTAACATATGTTTTATTATGTATTTTCTGAAATACTACAACATCTACTGATCCGACTGATGTTCCTTCCAACAGCTGTTGCTGCCATGCTAACATATGTCATGGGACAACGGTACATGAAGACTGGAAAAATAATGCCAGCTGGTATAGTTGCTGGGATCAGGTAAAGATAGAGTAAACCTGCTTTATAGTTCTGGAAAATGGATGCATTTATCATTCTGAGTTCTGTCCCAGTATCATTCTACATGTTCCTGAATGTTGATATTTATATAATGGAAGTTCATACTTCATACCTTAAATTCTGTTGTATCTGCAGAAACGTTTTATTAGGTAATACAATTTGGTGTGTTCCTTTGTTCCACCTGACGTACTAAAAAAATACAGTGTAAGAGTGATTTTTGTATCCTCATTTCATATGATGCAGCGCCTACCAGCCCTCTTACTCTACCTTCTTTCAAAGAGTAGTTCTTCATTTTTCTGTTTCGTTAGAAACTTCTCCTTTAAGTTTGCATTGTTAAAAAATTTTTGGAGAAAAACTTTTACTCATGACCTATTAAAAGCATAGTCTATTAAGATTTACTTAAGGATCATATACTTTTGGTAAGTGTGTATGCTTTAAATACTTAGTGCTCTCGACACACACACATACATTTTTCATCATCTATCGTTCAAGCCTTGAGAATCCTTGTTGCTATCGATTTATCCTCGTTCACTGTATTTTTCAATATATTAACTTACACTCCTATAACTCACTTACTCTAGTTAAACTTATTCACTCAACAATTACCAGAATATCACTCACATTCTGATGAAGGGTCATGTAGGAACTATAATTTTTGCATGGTGAATTTCTTCGTAAAATAGCAATCGACCATCAGAATTTGCAGAGAACTATTTTTAGAAAGCATGGGTTTGAAAGTTGCATGCAGCCTATTTTTCCACTGTCAGTAATCTTCTTAGAGGTAAATGACATGGAAATCAACTGTCGTGAACTCTAGGATTTCTGTTTTTGTAACCCTCTTGATATTCTGTTTAGATGAGAATCATCTTAAAAAGTAGAGCACAACTGATGCTTAAAATATTGCAACTCTTTTCAGTTGTATTACTGTGATCGAGAGTTTACTTTTGTCTTTTGAGTTGGCGGATATTTTTTTCTAACATTATGTTACTTTCTAGTCAATAGTCTATTAATTTGATCTCACAATTTACTGCAAATTTTGCTATCTTTTTGTTTTGTGCAGTGTGGTGATGGCTGTGTTCTATCTTTACAAGATTGCAACTGGTGGGAATCATATTCCTCCAAAAACCGAGTAATATTGGATTCTTTTTGTGCTGATATCATGGATTTTATGAAGACTGAGGTTAAAAGGTTTTGTTGTTGTGGTTAAAATACATCGTCTAAAAAAGAACGGCGTTTCTTGCTCCGCAATTGATATTGACGTGCTAATTGTAGCCAGAGCATGTAATTCTCAATATACTTGTAGTTCTCAATATACTCGAGCTTGCTTTAAACTTTTGAACTTCTCAACTCCAAATCATACACGTGCTTCAAATTTTACCTATTTTATTATATATTATACATTTCTCATGTGTTTAGTCTTTATATACCATAGCATGTAGCACCCAAAATAGCTCGGTGGATTCACCTGAGTGGTTAGCTCGAGAAAGGCGGTTCAAAGGAACCTACGTTCGATAATGGCATTTGACCTAGTCAAGGAGCTCGCTTATGCAGCTCAAAGTATAGGTTGACTTGATCGGATGGTTTGGAGGTCGTACTCCTCCAATAGCTGGGTGAGATGAGACCGCATAGGTCGAAGGTCGGGAGAATGCATGTCGTGGTAACGACCTTGTTGACCTAATAACTCGGAGGTCATAAGAAAGAAGATCGTGGTTGCAACCTGGTTTGAGCTAATGACAAGTGAGTCACGAGATGAGAGTTGTGACCCAAGGATTGAGTGTCGTATGGAAAGAGGGGATGGAATCCTTAATGATGGAAAGCGTATCTTGTTAATGAGTATCAGAACTTAAGAAACGTGATAAACTAGGAAAGTGGATCTGAATAGATCTCTTTCCTATTCAAGACTCTCTTGTGACCCAAGGACTTGAGTCTTGTATTGATCCTCTATTGCTCGAATGCGATCTGCTAAGTTCTCCATGTAGGCATTTAGACAAGCACATCGGGGTGCGGTTTCTTCCTCTGGAGCTGATTGGGATGTTACAAAAGCAAGAATCAGGTTGAGCTTCTCATTATACTCTGAGGATCTGTCACAAAACTCATACCACTGCTTGACCGGGACTGAATCCTATCGCTGCTCGTAAGGATATGGATATGATTGGGCGTAGCGCCAGGAGTGATAGCTCAGCTCGTTATTCCAAGAAGGAGAATGCGGAAAGGAGAACACACGGTATGGGTTAATTGATCTCCTCGGGCAAAATTATCTGCACACAAGAACAAGACAACCACACGCAGCCACGAAGAACAAAGAGGGAAACAAAATAAAGATAAAGACAAAAAGCAATAAAAGAATACAAACGCACAAGAAACACGGAAATCATAAAATAGAGAGAAACACAAAAAAAAAAAATAATCAACATCAAAATTAAATATCCTACTTGCTTTCCCCGGCAACGGTACCAAATTTGTTGTAGCAAATTATATTATTTTTACCGAGTATCGAATCGAACGATTCGTTCCCCGAGTCGATCTCTCGAGGAAGGTTGATCGGAATATCTTGCTCGTATATTCAAACAAAAAAGAGAAAAACAATTTCTAAACACTATAATTCAAAGATTGGTTCTGATTATTATCTAGGAATATCAGAAAACGTAAAATCAGAATTCAACTTAAGAACAAGAATCAATTGAAGAAAAACGAGTCTGGAGTTTGATTTCAATCTCTTTGTTTCCAACAATCTAAGCATGGGAGGAAAAGAAAAATGGAGAAATAATCCTAAAAAACTATTTACAAATCAATTATGTAAGTGTCACCCTCTGAGATCGAATCATGTTTCTAAGGGAGAAAAATTGAGGAAAAAAAAAAAAAATGGAAGCATTCTGTTAACGTTGTGCACTAATCCCAATAAAATAGCTCTCCAAAAACGGCCCATGTTTGTCCCATTTTTGTTGTGTTTTTCCTTGTTATTTTTTATTTTTTTTCCCCCATGTTAGGTCTTTTCGTTGGTTTTTAGTCGTTTTATAGTTTTTCGCGTGTTTTCATCTATTTGGAGTCATTTCAGTGTTTTTGGTTTGATTTTCTGTTTTCTCCGTTTTTCTTGTCGTTTTATGTGTGCAGATCGGGAGTCTCTGGAGGATAGGATTTCAAGAAAACATTAGTCAGGCAAGCGTAATTAAATAGAGGAGTTCGTTGGCAAAACACAGGAAAAAGCGGAATCAAATTCTGAGTCCAAACGAACCCAAACGAGCCCGAGAAGTGAAGTCGTGCACATAAGCTAGCAGCTCGCCCAGGTCTCACGCCGCGGCACCGTACCGTCCCGCGCCGCGCCAGCACCACGACCCCGACTGAGGCTCTTGCTTGCCCAGCGCCGTGCCGTGCCACTCCCTCCGCGCCGCGGCAGTCATCTTTCCCCGCGCCGCGGCACACCCATCTCCCACGCCGTGTGAAGCCCCGCGCCATAAAGCAGCCTCTTGCCACGCTGTGACAATGCCTACTCTGTCCCCGTGATGCTCCCCACGCTAACCTGCCGCGCCGCGATGCGCCCTTCCCCGCGCCGCGATGCGCCCTTCCCTGCGCCGTGATGCGCTCGTCTATAAATACATGTACGGGGCTTCCATTGAGAACTCTCTCTCGAGCGGGTGAAAACCTTAGGTCCCGAGAAAACACAAAACTCTCTTTCTCCTTCCTTCTTTCTTCTTCTTCTTCGTTCCTCTTCCTCTCTTAATCGGTATCTTCTATTTTTGTTTTTCTTTTTCTTCTTCATAATTAAGGATTAAGCTTGTATTTTGGATTCAACACTTGAATTTGAATTGGGTGTAAGTTCTTTCTCTATTTAACTCATGAATAATGGTTGATTTGGGAGAGATGATTATTGGTGTTGAATTTACTTTACGTAGCTAATTCTTATTGATAGGGATAGGGGATGATTGTTCTTGTTTTAACGTGTATTTGTCGGGCCTTGAATTGTTCGTTCTTATGTGAGTTGATTTGATTCGGAATTGTTGAAATTATGCTTGATAGTTTGATGTAATCGAAGGGTGACACTTCGATCTTGCAATTGGTAACAATTGGATATTGAGATGTCGAGTTTGGTTTTATTGATTCTCGATGATTAGTTGATTAAACACTTTCTAATTGAATTAGCGGCTGTTAGAATCGAAAGGGGAGAAGTCGTAGACCTAGGCTCGCATGAGGTAGATAATTTCGTAATTGAATAGTCTATAGTTTTGGATTGAAATACGTGCTTGTCAATGACCCGTCCCTTGTTACGAAAAGTTATTGGGGTTGGATAATTGACCTGTATTGTATGCTCGAGCTTGTTCGTCTATGTTCAATCCCTTGTTACGAAGAGTTATTGGGAGCGAACCGCTAGATGTTTAAGCGAGAGTGTCAATCTGGAATAGAAAGATTAATTGCCCGGTTTTGTTAAGAACTTGAATAAATTATCCCCGACTCCCTAGCTTCTTCATCTTTATTCGTTTATATTTTTAAGTAGATTATTGTTTTATTTTATTTCTTATTTAATAATTCATCCAAACTGCTATCTGATTAGAGTGTTTAGGATTTATTTTCTTTTTGTGTGTTATCGATACCAAAGTTAAATCCCGAACCGCTTTCCTCGAGAGATCGACCCGGGGAACGAATCTTTCGATTCGATACTCGAAAAAATAATAATGTGTGCTACAACAGCCTAAAAACTTGAATTTCAAAAACTGGTCGCGACGACTCGTGGGCCGCAGAAACTATTGCTCCTGGGTCGCGGAACGACCGCGGGGCGCAGATGTTGGGCGCACTGGGAAGATTTAGGATCTGAAATTTCCGTGGGCTGCGGAAATTGTTGATCGCGGGACGGCCACGGGGCGCGGATGCTGTGCGCGGCTGCGGGCCACGGGCTCATACGTGCTCATCCAAACTCGAAATTGAGTTTCACTTTTTCCTACTCGACGCCAACGAACCCTTCTACATAAATGTTCTTGCACCACTGGGATGACCACTTTCTCCTAGGATTGGTTAAATTTCTAAACACCTGGTCGAAGTTCCAAACTTACACACCTCCAAAGACGAGAAAAACAAAAGAACACGAGATAAACAAGAGAAACTAAAATAAAATAACGGGAAATGACCATGTGGACAAAAAAAGCACAACAAAAATGGGACAAACACACATCTACCTAAGCATTCATTTTCATAGATTAGATGAAAATAAAAACTTACGATTGATAAAGAAATCGAATGTTGAATCTGACGTGCAAACTTAATCCAAAGAATAAAGAAGAAATCAAGATGAAATCCGCGTGTCATATTCAAGTTCTAGAGGAAATTTGAAGAAAAACAAGTATGTAATGGATCTTTTTGCCGTAGGCACGATTCCCATTAAATATGGATTCAAAAACGGGACAAAATTCCGTCCAAAATCATATTTTGAAAACTGAGGTCGCAGACGCAATGAGTCTAGGGCCGCAGGCGCGATACTGGGCAGTCCTAGTACGCCTGCCAGGGTACCGCGGGCGCGACCTGTGTCGAGGGCGTGATGCTGAAATTGGGGCTGCGTAAGCGCGCGACAGGCAGTCACGCGCGCGACGTTTCACGCGACGTGTGCAGATGTCTGGGTTCTCCACGGGGCTTGCACGAGTCTCCTCAGGAGTGCGCGGACGGGCGCGAGGTCGACGCGGGCGTGCATGGGGTCTGCTCGGGAGTGCTGGGCGTCAGGTGTGCGCCTGTGCGTCACGGGTTCGTACGTGTTTATTCGGGCTCGAAATCGAGTCATGTTTTTCCTACTTGTAGCCAACGAACCCTTTTACATAATTTAACTCGCACGACCGTTTTTACTTTGAAATAATATCCGCCTGAAGCTCCTGATCTGCACACAAAAAACGACACGAACAAAACCGAGAAACACAAATGAAAACACAGAGAAACCCAAAATAAAGAAAAATACGCAACAAACCAAAAAACTGATTAAAAACCATAGAAAAGACCTCAAAACCGGGAAAAAAGAAAGGCAAAACAATAACGAAAAACGCAATAAAAATAGAACAAACAAGTACTGACTTGAGCGTCGCAAGTTTTTCGTCGGGACTCTGCCCCGGCATATTGCAGGTCACCGCAGCTCGAGGTCAACATAAGTTCGTCGGGATAACCCCTAGTACGTGAAAGACCTCAGACCAATTAGAAATCAGCCTGTTACGAGCTTCCTCGCCGGTTGAACACATTTAGACCTATAGGGCAGGGTTGGTCGTACAATCAACCAGAAAGAAGAACACTTAGACTCAGAACAGACAACACACTACCTCAGGCTACCTCGAGTTGGTCGCACCGTTAGGCGGTCTAATATGAAAGACTAAATGATAAGAAGAAATATTAAGGGGTTAAGAGCCACACGTGGATAAGGCCATGACTTGACAAAATTGGGCAGTTCAGGCAGATTGGTCAGATCGGGTAGTTCGGGTTGTACTATCGGGTTTGGTTTTCAGAGCTCAGGCTGAAGAACGCCTTGTGAGGTTGCCGGTCTGAAATGCGGTTCGAGAGAATTCGTGTATCACATTTACCGAACTCGAACCTGACTCGTTAGCCATTTATTAGTCTCCAAGTTGGGTTTGAGTTTTACCGGAGGGGTACTCCGATTACCTTATTTTATCTAACAGGGGATATCGACCGAACAAAACCCGACCCATGTAATGTAAAGAAAAATTAATATTATTCTACTACAAATTAATTATAATATAACTAATAAATAGTTAACAAGGTTTTGAAAATAAAATAAATATTAGAAATATTTTATAATTTGTTTAAAAATATTATAGTGAGACCCGTTCTTTTATAGCCTAGATAATAGTGTATAAAAAATAAGTGTGTGGCCATATAAAATTTAATAAGAAAATATTTGCAAAGATGGAGACTTAAAAATGAGGACTCTACATAAAGAAAAAAAAAATAGTACAAGTAAAGAAAGGCTTAATTTTGTGTGAATTTTGCTAATATATTATATATGAATTAATCTTTTCTCAGTTCATAATTAGTACAACAAAAGTATATTTGGTAGTATTGTTTTGAGTTTTTTCAACCTTTTTAAATAGTAGTTTTTAATATTTATATTTTTATGTAATACTAACTCGCCACGATAAACTACATTTTGCGTCGATGATAACCTAATAGAGTTAGCTTGAATTATAACAAATTCAAGTATATAAACACCTATAATATCAATTTTTTTTATTGATTATTATTGATCTTATATATGCAACTTATGTAGTTATAAAGAAATAAGTAAATAACTTTTTTTACAATATAATTATCATAAAATTTGATACCAAATGCCAAAATAATAATAATAATAATAACAACAACAACAATGTTCGATGAATGCGAGGGTTAGAGCATTTTCAATGGTCTTTCCATTGCTCTACTTTATTGCCACATGGCATAAAAAATCTTACGTGACATGGAAAATGTCTTGAAGGCTTTCTAGATGCAGAAGTCCTTCTAAATAACTTCTATTATATATTATATTATTTTTTTAATTTATCTCTCTTCTCCAACCAATTACAATTTTACACATCACAAATAACAGCACAATTACTACTAACTATTGGAGACAAAAATTTTTAATTTCTTTTCTCCATGTCATACAACACAATTTCCATTGGAGATGCTCTTATAAGAGTTAAGGTTGGCCAGCTTAACAATAATAATAATAATAATAGTAATAATTACTATTGAAATACAAAATTCTCTGAATTTTCTTATTCACACATGGCATGACAAAGTTTATTATCTATAAAACAAATTCAAACAGCATAGGTGTAACACATACTAAATATAGAAAGGAAAAAAAAAATTGGACCCAAACAGCATTAGTGTAACTTGGAGAGAAGAGAACGGAAGAATAGGTTTTTTTTTTTCCAGGACTTAAGATTGGAATAATCTTTATCAAAATTTTGGGTTGCGAAGAAAAAAATAAATAAATAAATTGAATTAGAGCTTTTTGATTTTAGGGTACTATTTTTTGTTGTTATTGGTAAATAAATTAATCGGAATGTTGATGTGATCGAGCCGCGAATATGTGGAGCTGTTTTCCGTGTTGTGCCTCTGAAGATAAAATCCATCAAAGGTCATTGAAGAAGAGCATTCAAGAACTCAAGAGAACAAAATCCTTATCCTCTTTTGCCAATTTATCCATCAAAACCGGTAAAATAATATTATTTCATATATATTATTTTCTTTTGGGATAACCTATTGGCCATTTGTTTATATTTTTCCATGTTCTTATAATTTTAATGAATTCTAGCCTTAATTTCAATAGTTTAATGCGCAAATGCAGATGGCAGCAAAAGAAGGTACATAACCGAAGAAATAGAAAAGTTGGGGAAGGGAAATATTACAGCCAATATCTTAACATACAAGGAACTTTCTGAGGCCACACAGAATTTTAACTTTGAATCTCTTATAGGCGAAGGGGGTTTCGGGAGGGTGTACAAAGGTCGCTTGGAGAGCAAAAACAATATTATTGTAAACCAAAATTCCGAATATTTATTTGTCACCTTTAATTTCTTTTACTTGACATTTCATTTTGATTAACTTGAGAAATGGTTATGGGTTAATTGATTATTATTTTTTTCTTGATTTTGTTTGATGATGCTCAGGATGTTGCAGTTAAGCAACTAGATAGGAATGGCTTCCAAGGGAACAAAGAATTTCTGGTTGAGGTTTTGATACTGAGTCTTCTTCACCATCCTAATCTTGTTAACTTAGTTGGATATTGTGCTGAGGGAAATCACAGGATTTTGGTGTATGAGTACATGGAAAATGGCTCCTTAGAAGATCACCTTCTAAGTATGTTTGAAACATTGAAGAATAAAAAAATATGATGATTTTTGTATAGGTAAAATTGCATTTTTAGTCCCAGTGTTCCAATATTTTGCCTTTTGATATTGTGATTTAATGTTTGCTGCAATTTCAGTCCTCAAAAGACTGAAACTGTAGCAAAATATTAAATCACAGGACCAAAGGCGAAAAGTTAGAATTTTGAAACTAAAATTGCTATAACGTTAAACCAACAAGACTAAAAATACATTTTTGCCTTTTTTATTATATATATATAATAACTTGAATAATTCGCAAAATCACCTTTTTTATTTTTCTTTTGGTATAGATCTAAGTCCTGATAGACCGCCTATAGATTGGAACACAAGGATGAAAATTGCGGAAGGTGCGGCTAGGGGACTCGAGTACTTGCACGAAACGGCTAATCCTCCGGTTATTTATCGTGATTTCAAGGCATCCAACATACTCTTAGACGGTGATTTCAATCCCAAACTTTCGGACTTTGGGTTGGCAAAACTTGGTCCGATTGGCGAAAATGATCATGTTTCGACTAGGGTAATGGGGACTTATGGCTATTGTGCGCCTGAATATGCGGCCACTGGCCAATTGTCAGCAAAGTCCGATGTATACAGTTTTGGTGTCGTGTTTTTGGAGCTAATCACTGGGAGGAGAGTGATTGACACTTGTAGACCGACCGAGGAGCAAAACTTGATTACTTGGGTATGTACATTAGTTTCCAAAACATTACAATCTTAGGCTATCTTTGGTATGGTAGATAAATAAGCTATCTTATAGCTTATTTGGTTAACTTATAAGCTTCATTTATTCAAGGAAAAATTAGAGATTTAGTCTTGTAAGTGAACCTAAATTGAGGTTTAGTCCTCTCCGATGTCCACTTTTAGAAAACGTGCCGTAAGTGCAAAAAATCGTGAGAAATCGTCCTCACACCGCCTATAGCAGGTAATTCCACCTCAGCAAGCCGGTAAGAATTACCTGCTATAGCCGGTGTGAGGACGATTTCTCACGATTTTTGGCATTTACAGGACGTTTTCCAAAGGTGGACATCGGAGAGGACTAAACCTCAATTTGGGTCCACTTACAGGACTAAATCTCTAATTTTTCCTTTATTTAAATAAGTTTCATTTTGTAGGACAAACTTATTTAAAAAAACTCGAGCTCATCTCATAAGCTTATTTGAGTAACTTTTCATATAAGCTCGTTGAAATTTTTATTTCAGCTAGCTTATCAGCTAATTTTACCAAACACGTTTATCATATAAGTTAGTTTTTCAACTATAAGTCATACCCTATAAGCTAGAAGCTCGAAAATTACTGATAAACTATAAGTTATCTTATCAGCTAGTTTTACCAAACATAGCTTAAATCGGAAAAGATGCTTGGTTTCAATAAGAATCCACTCAAAATAACAAAATACCTCTTCTCTTCTCTTGTAAGGCACGTACTATATATTGTTGTTAGTATAACATCAAAACTAGTACTTTAAGGTGAAAACCCATTTTTTTCTTTTTCTTTTTTTTTTTTTCACTAGAAAAGTATAACCATATATCATGGTTATCACTTATGTGAGGTCAGGTATACCTACATGAATTTTTAACCTATGAACAAATATATGTTTGTTAACAGGCGGAACCACTGTTTAAAGACAAGAAAAAGTTTCACCTAATGGCTGATCCATTGTTAGAGGGAAATTATCCTGAGAAGGGACTTTATCAAGCTCTTGCAATTGCAGCTATGTGCCTTCAAGAAGAGGCTACCACTCGGCCTTTTATCAGCGACGTTGTTACTGCTTTGGAGTTTTTATCTGCAGCAAAAAGTCCGGTAGATGATACACAACAACAACAACAACAACAACATGGTGATGATGATGATGATGATGACAGAAATAATGATGGTGATACAAAGGATCAAGAATATATAATTAACTTCTAGGGAATATTTTTATTTTTATATGAAAATTCTAAAATGGTAAGCATGCATATACAAGAGATGAAATGTGGGTTTTTATCTTTTATTTTATTTTATTTTTTTTGAAAAAAGTCAGTTTAACATTTACATGATAATGTACATGTATCCAAATATTTTTGGTTCTTCTTTTTTGTTTATATATACTTGTACATGATAATGCATTACACATAAAAAAATTGATATGCTAACTTGCATTTGTGATCATACACGGGCTTTACCGTTTTCACTCAGTTTTTTCCTTTTCCTTTATTCCTCTTTTCTGAATTAATTTTCTTTACACATATAGATAATTGTTATTCTCATATACGTAATATGATCTCACAATGATATGTAACTTTGTAAGTCAGTAGAATATGGACCGTTACCATGATCATAAATAATGACTAGAAAAATATTAGGGGCGATTGAATATGAATCTAACCGGTTGTGACTGGTTTTGTTTGGCTAAAATGAATTAATCGAGTTATTTTAAATAAACTAGTAAAGTGCACGTGCGATGCACGTGGTAGCGAATGTTTTTGACCTATTAAGTTTAGTAAGATAAAGGAATTAAATTATTAAACATATAATTGCCGAAACAAAACAAAATGTATAATTAACAAATAAACTTTCAATCAATTTTTTTTCAAACATAACATAATGATGTCGTAACATAAAAATATTATATTACAACCCAAACAAAAATATATGAAAACGATCCCTAATGAAAAAACACTAAATAACTAAATAAGGACCTAATGTATATTATAGATGTATAAGGACCTAATGTATATTATAGATTTATGTTAGATTCAATAGTGATTTTCTTTCATTTTGTTTTTGACATTCTCATAAAAAATATCCATACTCGTAGGAGCGCAATACATAAATAGTATTCCAAAGTTTTTCTTAATTAATTTGGCAAAATGTCTGTTTTATTCAACACTTAGAAATATTTTAGTCAAGCATATAGTCAAACTTCATGATTGAATGATCATTATAAGGTATTTCTACTAACAGTTCCTAAATATATCTGTGGAATAACCAACTGTGTCATTAAAATTCTGGATATTTTTTTTAATCATTGTATAAACTACTATATTTTTTTAATCATTTAATCACACATTAAATGAAAGTACATACTCTAAAGTAATTGCACATATAATCAATCACAATACACAATTAAGATTGTAAAATATTCTTATTAAAAAAGTGACAACTTATTCAAACATTCAAAAATATTTTTATCAGAATCAAACATTTCCTTTTTTGGTGCTATTTATTTGGAAGGTAGACGAACTACACAATCTATTATTTGCATATCATTGAACATTTTGGTTGTTGCAATGATTTTAGAGTTGTTTATCATAATACATTTTACATTCGTTCGAATTTGCAATATTTGTGTGTCTAATAACTTATTTAATGCATTTATTGTCCAACTTTTTGCATCATACTTAATGCTTCAAAAATTCAAGATAAATATCATTTTTTATTCTTCAATAACAACAAAATAAAACAAAACAATAAGACAATATTGAGAAGCATATCATTTGTCAAAATATTTCATATGAGAAGAATTTAATTTATATTATATTATGATACTTTTAGTCATCTACGAACTTTATTATTACGAAGTCGTTATTAAAGTTTATGGTCTATATTATGATAATATGAAATTATTATTTATGAGAACCTTTTTTAAAGAGAACATATATTTAAATGCTAGCAACAAAAAAATAACAATTTTAAAAGATTTTTGTTTCTTGATATGAGTATTCATATTTTTCTAAGAAAATTTAGACTTTTTCTTTTCATCATTGCATTACTATTGCTTTAATTGTTTTTTATTTTGTTCCTCAATAATATAGTATTTGTTGAAATGATTAGAACACATTTATATGTATTACGTTTTTTTTACGTGTTTGATAGTAATAATATATTTGATAAATAATATACTTTTATATTGTTCATAAGATAAAAAAGTTTTGAATTTTTTTCCGTTGTTTGATAAATTAATTAAATAACTAACTCATTTTCATATTCATAAAAAAATATATTTGATATATATATATATATATTATATCGATTGAAATAATTATATTATTTTTATTTGATTTACAATACATTGGTCAAATCAAACATCATTGGAAAGAAATGATGTGATATATACATAGAAAATGGCAACCAATTATAAAAAGAATATTAAATATTTTGAAATTGAAAATTTTAATGGTAGAAAGTAATTAATTTTTAATTAAAAAATTAAGACTAACATACCGATTTCTAATATACAAAATTAAATATATTCTTTATAAATCTACATCTTAAGTATGTTTTACATTTATTATTCGCCAGCTCTAATTGGTATTGGACATTTATTAGCTTTAACATTTTTTTTTTGATGGGATGCAAGCTATAAGCTTTATCATTGTGTAGTCTTACTTTTTTACTATGTAGAACATCACTTTTACCCCTTGCTTAGTTATTATAATACTAATAAAATAATTAAGGATTTTTCAACCTAGATGTATTTTTTTAATAAATTACTAATTATCATAAATTAAATGATAATTACATTGAATGTGTTATATTTTGTATCATTATCAGCAATTTTCAAAATAATTTATTGCACACATAGTATATATAATGTAAAATTTTTTAGTTTGATTTAGATCCATATTTTTATTGCAAGAAATGATGAAATTCCAATGAAAACATGTTACAACAGAATTTCAACGACAATTCTAACGAATATTTCAATTTTACTGCTCTCGTTTGAATTTTCAATGAAAGTTCTAACAAAGATATTTTGTTGGAATCATGAGAAGATCCATATTTATTAATAGTCCCGACATAGATCTCATCCCAAAACATATAGCATAAGATATCTAACAAAAATTATGTGAACATTTTTCATAATTTTAATTATGCCCTCTATTAGAAAATAAAATTAAAAGAAAGAAAGATACATAATGAATTAATTTATAACTCAATATTATAATTTAATTCACCTAATAACTTCATTAAAGCTATAACATAAACGCGGTATCACAACTAAAGTAAATATGATAGCTATCAGAGTTTACAAATTTACGCTCTAATTCTTGCTTTTCTTTTTAATCTTCATGATAGCTTATATTATATCTTTTGCGACATAATTATTACCTAACTTTAAAATATATTTTTTTATGTCTTTTGTAATTTATAATTTTATACATTCATCAATTATATGTCGAGTCAACTATATTTTGTTAATAAAAAATTTAGAAAAAATATATATTATATTTGTTGATTTTATTATGTTAAAAAAGGTATTACATATGATAAAGATGACAAATTATTAAAAGTATAATTTATAAATTATACTAGCATTATGTTATTTTTATGGTATATTTGTATATCAATTAAACATTGCCCCAACATAAAATTATTTTGGATCCGCCACTTACAATTTCAATGACAGTTTTTCTAACAGTTGAAATACGAAAAAATTCCAACAAAAATTCACACAACAATAAATAATGGTAACTGGTATATTAAATACACAAAAATTCTAATATATTTCAATTTGATCTCTATTGGAATAGCCAATTAATTTTTGTAATGAAAGCTATACCAATGAAATATCCGTTGTAATTTTCGGTGGACTATCTTACTGTTAGATTTTTCATTATAATATGAATTTTATGTATTCATTCTTAAATATTATAATTTTTATGTAGTAAGTTTTTTTATTTATTAATTGTATTTATAATTTTTCTTGTAAAAATATATTAAACATGTGTAAGTTTTAGTCCATATAAATTTCTTATAAATTACTCGTTCTTTTATGTCGAGATTATGTATTAATTTCTCAATTGAGTTATATTTCCTACATATTAATAAAAATAAATATTATTTTATATATGATATATGATATTTATATATTATATTCGAAAATCTAATAACAAAAAAATGATATATAAAATTACAATAATTATATTTTTTAAAAAAAATTAAAATCTCTAACCTATATGGATAGAAAAAAATAACTATTGCCAATAACATAAAACTTACACCTAAAATTAATAAGTACAAAAGAATAACAAGCGTTCAACAATTCGGCTCGTTTACATCAATGTTGCTCAAGCGGAATCCCATTCGACATGAAAATAAATAGATTGAGTTTTAGTATTATACAACTTCATAAAATTGTGCTAATCTTATTTTAAGCAAAGAAATTGAGTAGATTAAAAGTTTAGGCTACAAAACAAATATTCAACAATTAATCTCTCATAGATGCAATGATATATCTTTATGATATGATAATCAATAACATTACTTTAGTACTAAAACAAAGGTAATCATCAAAGGACAGCAAGAGCCAGTCATTACTGTTAACAGGGTTATAGGTAAACTATGATAAGACCATAATTACAGTTACAGATATCCCAACACTCATTACGGTAACAACCCAAATGTTGAGTAAAAAATAATCATTAAAATTACAGCATATACATATAACTCATTGATATACCAAATACCAATAGACAAATTGTACATTCTTCATATAGTTCAAGAAGTTTGTTTCATAGTACAAAACAATGATACATAGATAATCATATGATAAATTTTTAAAGAAAAACATGTTTTTTTCAATTACCTTATTTTTTGCTCCAGTTTCTGAATCATTAATGAAGTATAGCAAAATGTCGACTCCCGAAGAATCCATTTTTTATTTGTTAGTCATCTGTTTAAGAACAAACAACAATACGACAATATAGATCTGAGTTAGTATTTGAAATGGTATCAATGTTCTAAAAACACATAATTTTGATGCGCACATTAGTTTCAATCAGAACAATGACAATAAATCGATATAGAACTTAAAATAATTAAATATTTACAAAGTATTACAAACATAATCGTTCGTAATAGTAGTTTTCATATTACTTTTTCTTAGAACTTTCTGATTTTGAAAGATATTTGAATGAACAAACAAGATTCGTATGTGTTTTTGGATCAAATGTTCGACATTCTAAAAAATAAAAAAATTTAAAAAACAGGACACACTAAAAAAATGTGAAGTACAGTTATTGTTCAAATTGAATTTTAAAAATTGGTCTGAAATCTAATTAAATACCAGATCTAAAACTTTTTATAAATAAAATTATATACTTTAGTAAAATATCGATACTTCATTTCTGGATTTCATTTTTTTCGACACAAAACTTTCGGATTTGAAAGAAAATTCACAAAATTAAACCAGATTCGTCACATATTTTAATAAAATTCACAGAAAATGATAGTGAACTGCAAAAACCATAAAAAATATCCATAAATTGAAGAAAATCCATGAATAGTAGGCTGATCTATAATATTTTTTTATCATTTTTCGAAATCGGACTGTCTATTCACATTATCTATGAACAATGAGTTAGTAGATCTGGATACGGTAAAGGAAAAACGACCTTCCATTTTTATACAATAATCCCGAATACAAAAATTAAAAAAAAAAATTAAAAAATGAAAGACCTCAGTCGTTCATAAAATTTTTGAATCGGGTGTATCATACATATTCATCCGATCATATTCGACTGAGATTCTTATCAAACTCGACTAACATTAACTCAAATCGATGAAAATGAAAATAATAAAAATAAATAATAAACTGAAAAAGCCCATATCAAGTTTTTCGAATCCGTGCTCAAAACAATATGCATCATGTCGTAATCGACATGGATTCTCATAAAAATCTATTATCATGAGCTGAGTTCGTTCAAATTTAAAACAAAAATAAAAAAAAATGAAACGAAAGGTCAGGTGAAGGGTCGAGAAAGATGAATCGGTGGGAGAGAGAAGTGAGAAGAAGCTGAGAGAACAAATGACAAACCCTAAAAAATCGAGTTTTTTTTAATCTTTTATAGCATGCTTTATTGATTTCAGGCCATTAGATATTGTTTGACTAATATTAGCCGTCCGATCGGCTAATAGTTGTTTATTGACCGAGTTCAATCAAATGATAATGGGTCAGATTTTTTGAAATGTATTGGGCCCTGTTCGGACGGAATCATTAAAATTTTAATAATGGACCGACTTTACACCACTGCTAATGGACAAACTTACTTTAATTATATATTTAATTTAATGGTATTTCATTTTTTTATCAGTAAATGTAAATTCATAAATCAAAACTGGTATACAAATGACTAAAAGTCGGCATACAAAAGCGCAATAAGGAGCCACAATCTCGGCTCCCCATTGGTCTATAAATCAAAAATGGTATTTCATTAGCTTATTGTTAACAAATCTTGGATTTTGGTAACAAATTTGATCTGATTTTAATAACAAATCTTAGATTTTGGTAACAAATTTGATCTTATTTTGATGACAAGTCTCGGATTTTGTTAACAAATTTGATCTGATTGTGATAACAAATCTCAGATTGTGATAACAAATCTTTTAAGATATCGGTTTTTCTTTGGTAACACGCTTCATAGTTATTTACACACAATATATTGTCGATAATCTTTGGGATTTCTTTTGGTAACAAATTTCACAATTTTTTCGATTGTTTGAAGTTAAATATTGCAGAAAAAATCTAGAGATTTGATAAATGATACATATTAAAATAAAAATATTATTTTTCAATCAATACAAAAAGCCTTACCAAATTAAATTGTAACAAACTCCATTAATTTTGGTAAACATTATGCCACATTGATATGACACATAATCTTCAAAATAAAAATTTAATTGTTGATTTACTAGTATAAACAATATCAATGAGTCCCACATGTCAACAAATTTAATCGGATTTTTATAACAAATCTCGGATTTTGGTAACAAATTTGATCTTATTTTGATAACAAATCTTGGATTTTGTTAACAAATTTGATCTGATTGTGATAACAAATCTCGAATTTTGATAACAAATTTGCTAAAATATTGGTTTATTAGTAACACATTTCATAGTTATTTATACATAATATATTGCCGATAATCTTGGGATTTCTTTTGGTAACAAATTTCACAATTTTTTCGTATTGTTTGGAGTTACATATTGTAGAAAAAATCTCAAGATTTGGTAAATGATACATATCAAAATAAAAATATTATTTTTCAATCAATCCAAAAAGCCTTACCAAATTAAGTTGTAACAAACTCCATTAATTTTGGTAAATATTATATCACATTGATATATCACATAAATTCAAAATAAAAAAATTAATTGTTGACTTACTAATATAAGCAATATCAATGGGCCCCACATGTCAACAACTTTAATCGAATTTTGGTAGCAAATTTGATCGGATTTTGATAACAAATCTCGGATTTTAGTAACAAATTTGATCATATTTTGATAACAAATCTCGAATTTTGTTAACAAATTTGATCTGATTGTAACAAATCTCGGATTGTGATAACAAATCTCGAATTTTGATAACAAATCTTTTAAAAAATCAATTTTTTTGGTAACACATTTCATAGTTATTTACACACAATATATTGACGATAATCTTTGGGATTTCTTTTAGTAACAAATTTCACAATATTTTTGGATTGTTTGAAGTTTAATATTGCAGAAAAAAATCTCGAAATTTGATAAACGATACATATTAAGATAAAAATATTATTTTTCAATCAATCCAAAAATACTTACCAAATTTAATTGTAACAAACTCAATTAATATTGGTAAAAACATTATGTCACATTGATATGACACCTAATATTCTAAAATTTAATTGGATTTTGGTAACAAATTTGATCGGGTTTTGATAACAAATCTCGAATTTTGGTAACAAATTTGATCTTATTTTGATAACAAATCTCTGATTTTGTTAACAAATTTGATCTGATTGTGATAACAAATCTCGGATTTTGATAACAAATCATTTAAAATATTGGTTTTTTTTGGTAACACACTTCATAGTTATTTACACACAATATATTGTCAATAATCTTTGCGATTTGTTTTGGTAACAAATTTCACAATTTGTTCGGATTGTTTGGAGTTAAATATTGGGAAAAAAAAAATCTCGAGATTTGATAAATAAGACATATCAAAATAAAAATATTATTTTTCAATCAATCCAAAAAGCCTTGCCAAATTAAATTGTAACAATCTCTATTAATTTTGGTAACATTATGTCACATTGATATGATACATAATTTTCAATAGCCGACAAAATTCGAGACACATGTAAAGCGTTGCACATTTTTTGTTTTTGTTTTTGTTTTAACAAAAAGGGATAAACATATTTTTTGAAGTCGATCGTAATCACATTATTTAAGAAAATAAATCCTACAAAAAACATGACGTAAATCAATTTTGAATTTATATTTTATACCAGTATTTTATTGATTTTTATAATCCACATTATCCAAACTACTAATGGTTGTTACAAATATATATCTAGAAAACAAGTAACTACTCGAATAAGGGTTTCAATAATAGGATTGATAAGCGTGATCTTATTTCTTAAGCTTATCCGATCGTTTTTAACTTGATATTTTGTAACTATATCTGCTCTATGAGTGTGTGTAATGAGACACAATTGGTTGTCACAAAGCTCTCCACTCACGTTTTCGAGTATAAGATACTCACTGGCAATCACGCAAGTGATAAAGTGTTGATTCCAAAAATGACTATATTTCCTTCTGATGTTAGAATTCCTCTAAAGTTTCAGCGTCGGCAGTTTCCCATTATGGTTTCTTACGCCATAACTATAAATAAGAGCCAGGGACAATTATCTGCATGTGGGCTTATTTCTTAAGAAACCAGTATTTTCTCATGGCCAGTTGTATGTTGTTGTCTCCCGTGTCACAAACATAAATAGTTTGAAAATCCTAATTTGTGGCGACGATTACGTGTCAAAGAATCAAACCATGAGCGTTGTATATAAAGAAATGTTCAATAATATATAGATTTTATTTTCATTATATTTTTTAATTATTAATGACATGATCTTTCCTTTAGTAAGTACTTTGAATTTTAATTGAAAATTGCTTTTTAAAAGAGACGGAGATAATAAACCCCCGTGCATCGCACGGGTACTGTACTAGTATTACCTAATTCAATATCTTAACATTAAGGAATAAATCCATAGTATTATGTAAATTCGTATCTCATATATATTATTATATCATTAAGAATATATCATAGTTATATTATCAAATCATAAAATATATTAAATCCATATTGTAAAATAAAAAAATTCATATAATTTTATAACAATTTTACTACACTATTTAACAGTATTCCTTTTTATTATATAATAAAATAATAATTAAATATTATATGGTGAACAACAATAAGTAAAACTGTTACTTTCTCTTATATCAAGGGATAAGTTTATATGCTAAAATTAAATTTTTATTAGTATAAATATTTTAGTGAGATAATATTTTAATTATTTTAGAAGTTAACCCTAACATGCTCATATTTAATGATATGGTAAAAAAACAACTCTGGGTAAAAGATATGGAATAAAAATTTATAATAACTCTATTGTTTTTTAGACTTAACGTTGATTAAAAAAGGTAGAAAATAGATAATAATTGTTTTAGACTTAAACGGACAAGACTGTACGGGACGTACTAGTTAAAATATAAATTATGCTACTAGTCTAATAAAGCGTGTGAGCCCCAAGAGTCGGAGACGAGAGGCAGAACTCACAAGATAATGAGGATGCGCGAAGACTTTAATTTCTTTCTCTTCGCAATTCTCACCTTGTATTGTACCAAATTCATTAACCAATTCCAATAATCTCTTGAATAAATTATACGTTAAAATAAATAATTAAATATGTCAAGATTGTACGATAACTGGGGGAAGCTCGTCGCCAAAGTTATCAACAGAGAAGATCTCAGGGAAATTGCACTACTTGACAGCTTAAGTAGCACCGGTTTCAGTTCTGCAACTTCTGCTCACTTATCTGGTATTAGCTTTATGACCATGGTTCTGAATGTATATTCGAATGCCTGTTTATTTTATTTCATGTTAATTAATTTAATAAATGTTCCTTTGGTTTTGTAATTTCTTTTCTTGCTGTTCGTTTTCACGCAACTTTGGTTTGGGATGAATTATAATGAAGTCAAGCGTTGTTTTTCCTTATTATTTCCCTGTAATTTGATGGGCGTGAAAATTGTCTAAGATGGAGTATTATCGTTTTTTTTTTCCTCTGTTTTNTATAAAGTTCTTCGTGAAATTGGACTCTGATTTGTATTTCTGGTGATGCCTAAAATAATGATACGTCTTTGCTTCAGTTGTTCCTTTCTTACTAGTTAATTAATCCTTAATAGAGGAGCTTTAAATCTGCACTTACAATTTGAATAATGTTCTCTTGAAATGGAAAAGAAAAAGGGGGAAGTCTGATAAGTTGGAATACTTCTATAACTGGTTTAGTCCAAAATTTTGTGTTTGCATATGTATTTTTAACTAATTGCTCTTTATGTATGAATGAAAAAAGAGAATCTTTTCAGTATACGAGTATCCTCAAGCTTGCTGGTTTCATTGTTTTTGTATGCTTAATTAAAATATATTGAATCTTATCTTTTCCTTTTATACAAATTTCACATATGAAAGACAAAAATTTACATAGAAAATGTTGGTCGAGAACCAAAGAAAAGCCGGGAGTTAGCCTCCTTTCACCTGGAATATCATTCTTAACTAATTTGAAGTCCAGTTCAATTTCTCCACAATCCAATTTAAAATTTCTCACAGTTTGTTTATGAAAAAAAAATCGATTTTCAATTAATCTGTACTAGCTTTATGCCCATGGTTCTGTATGTGTATTAAACATGTCTGTTTATTTTATTTGATTTTCATTAATTTTATTGATATTTCCTTTCTTCACATTTAGAAGCATCACCATACCTGAACAGAAACAGCAACTCATCTATACCTTCCAACATAAGCAAATATTCTGAAGCCGATATTCTGTCATCACCACATGTCAAAGCCTTCACGTTTAACGAACTACGAAATGCAACGAGAAACTTTAGGCCCGACAATTATCTTGGGGAAGGAGGATTTGGGCACGTCTTCAAAGGGTGGATTGATGAGCATACCTTTACTGCCTCAAGGCCTGGATCAGGTTTGGCCATTGCGGTGAAGAAGTTGAAGCCCAAGGGTTTTCAAGGACACAAAGAGTGGTTGGTATGTTCTGCTTCTTCTTCTCATGATTATTTATCCAAAAATGAAAAAAAATAAAATAAAATCCCTGAGGTTAGCTTATAGTTTTCTCAAGTCAGTAGTTCTTCCTGATATGAAGACCGGGGGGTATTGTATTGTAAGTAGGGTTGTAATCGAATTGAATCGAAGCGAATGCTCAACTATTCGATTCGGATTCGTGAAAATATTCGACTTATTCGAATTTAATTTTTGATTCGTATTCTGTTTGATTAAGATAATCGAATATATTCGATCCAATTCGAAATTCGTAATATATATTCGATCCACATAAGTATATCGGATTCGAATTCGTATAAATTTTGAATACTAAAAAACTATTCTTCTTCAAATTCAAATTCGACTTTTTTACGAATACGAATCACGAATAACGAACTTGAATCACGAATCGAATCGAAAATGTTTGATTTGTTTACACCCTAGTTGTAAGAAGTTTTTTATTTGTGTTTCTGAAAGATAAGCAGGAGTTTTTTTTTTATTTTTATTTTCATTTTTTCCTTAAAAGAAAATTAGGCCGAATATGAGGTCGTTGTTTTATAAATTGTACATTTCATTTATCCTGATTGATTTATTATAGTAGCATTTTAAGAGCATGGAGATGATTTGCAGAGGGAAGTTAATTATTTGGGGCAACTTCATCACCCGAACCTTGTAAAACTTATTGGCTACTGTTTGGAGGGCGACAACCAACTGTTGGTTTATGAGTTCATGCCGAAAGGAAGTCTGGAGAATCATTTGTTCAGAAGTAAGTAGGTATATTTGTGGTAATCTGTTGCATGAAAGTATCTTTGTTTCTTGACAAGGCTAAAGGTCATCAAAACAACTGATTTCCTAAAAGTTATCATTGTTAGTCCATTTTTAAATTTCTGTTTTACTGAATGATAGTCATTCTCTGTCATTTAAGGATCCATTTTTGAAACTTCGGAGTTTTCAATAGCTAATAAGCATTTATTTCAGGAAAAAAAAAAAAGGAAAGAGAAAAACAGAAAAACTGCATTGATATGTGCAATTGCATTTTGTTTTACAGCATGGCCACAACCCCTGAGCTGGAAAACTCGTATAAAGGTCGCCATAGGTGCTGCCAGGGCCCTTTCTTTCTTGCACGAAGCCAAAGAACAAGTTATATACAAAGACTTCAAACCCTCTAATATTCTTCTTGACGGGGTATATGTGCTCATAATTAACTAGTCACTTTTTATTAACTTCTACAAATTCAAACTTGGATGTTCCTATTTGGCACTAAGAAGTTTCAATTCCATTTATAGGAATTCACTGCAAAATTGTCCAACTTCGGTTTGGCTAAAGCCGGCCCCATTGGCAATGGGACGACCCAAGTTAGGGGCACTCATGGATATATTGCACCTGAATTTGTAGCCACAGGTCAGACATTAAAAAAATTGAAAAGAAAAACTAAAAAGTTTAAATTAAAATCCTAAAAAATTCATAAACTAATTCCTGATTAGATGGTTTGATAAAGCTCATCGTCTTTTCATGTTGTTTCCGCTTTTATTTTACATATATTTTGTTCACTGTGGCCAAACGAACCTGAGACTGACATCTCTATAGGCCATCCAACAGCGAAAAGTGATGTGTACAACTTCGGGGTGGTCCTGCTGGAGTTGCTCTCCGGCCGGCGTGTGTTGGACAAGAACAGGGTCAAAATCGAGCAGAATCTGGTGGACTGGGCCAAACCGTACATGAAAGACAAGCGAAAGCTGTGGCAGATAATGGACATGAAGCTCGAGGGCCAATACTCTGAGAAGGCTGCCTTCACGGTCGCCAATGTGGCCCTACAGTGCCTGAAACCCAATCCGAAGGTGAGGCCCTGCATGGCCGAGGTCCTGGCCAAGCTTGAGGACCTCCAGCTGGCGGAAGAAAGTCTAGCAGGAGAGATCCAAATGGCGCCACGCCTCTGGCATCGCCTACTCCAGCTCATCGGAGGTTTTTGAGTTGTAAATTTTACTTGTTATTAAGGCCTACGTTTTTGTGGTTGATGTTGATGTGTATTAGTGTATAACCTTGTACTGCTGATATAAGTTCCATATCTTTTTGAGGTTAATTATGTTAAATTTTAAATAACGTTGTCCCAGCCCAGGATATGTAACACAAATGTGTAGCATCTTTTTAATATAAATGTCTATTGTCTTTGAGTCTAGTGAATTTGGTGTTGCTATTGGCAGTGCCAGAAGACGTAGATAATGTTGGCCGCACACTGTTATCAATTAGTGTGTTCTTTTTCTTTTTTCTTTTTATTTAGAGCTTATTTTCGTTAGTAGTAGTAGTATTTGTCATTATTTGTCGTCGGGTATATATTTTTGTCTGTTGCGCGCTAGTTCTGATACCCCAATAAGTGGTATAAGAGCCAAAGGTTCAATCAAGACTCATTTAGTGAGACAAGCAATGCATTCGAGTTCGAGATGGCCAAGTAGATCATGGCTCATCATCCTGTGCACTCATTTCGGCAAGGACGGTGATGTCGAACGTCACTCTATGAGATCTTCGATGGGACGTCATTTCTGCATGTGGTAAGACAAAGTGCTGGATTGTCTCTTTCAGCAAGGAGTCAACGTTAAAGACACCAGGCGACGTTGATGGTAAGGGCTGGAAGAATATTAACCGATTAGCATGTGCAATATTCTATTCGCGCTTGTCGAGAGAGTAGAAGTATGTGTTCAATAATGTGAACTCTCTCCACACTCTGTGGAAGACTTTGGAGGACAAATTTCGGAAGAAGAGCTGCCAAAATAAACTCATCATGAAGAAGCAATTATTCCGATTTTAGTACTAGCATGACACATCGATGAATGACCACGTCACTGCATTCGATCCGTTTGTTGCAGGTTTGTTGAACTTGGACGTCATATTCAACGATGATGATTTGACTCTACCGTTGTTATCATCTCTTCCAGATTCTCATCCGAGCACTTAGAGACTACCCTGCTCTATACGAAGGACAATTTAACTCTTGCAGTGGTAAATTATGATTTGTACAACTATGAGTTGAGGAAGAAGAACAAACAATAGACGAAGAAGTTTTGCTTGCAAGAGGTCGGTTGAAGAGCCAAAATAATAATGGACGAGAAAGATCATGTTTCAAAGCCAAGCTTTACAAAGACGAGTGAGCTTTCTGTTGGTTAGTGTGGGGACCGGTAAAGATCATCGTCATTGTGCAAGTCACAAATTAAAATTCTACAATTTAAACTTATGCGCAGCGGATTTAATGTTTAGCGTAGAATACTTTTAGCTTAAAAATTTCGCAGACTCTAAGACATAGACTTCTGTTGATGGAGAGCGGTTGATTCCTGTAACGCCCCGTTTTATTTTAAAGAATTTACCGCATTTATTTAATAAAAAAAATCAGAGTTATTTTTTTCTTAATCCAAGTTAAAACATTTATCGAGTAACGGACGCTACTTATTAACCACAACAAATAAACACAACCAACAATCCAAGAACCTACACATGCTCGAGTTATCAATATAACAATCCCACAGAACATACGTCTCAAATTCATTTTAAAAGTCTAGCATGATCACAGTTCAACATACTTAAACTTAGTTCGAAAAGTGGAAGCAGTAAATAATTCAAAGCATAATAGCAAAATAAATAAGTATTAAGTTCAAGCGGAAGCATAGGTTTCAACACATAATGACCACCATCTCGCTCGTCCTACGTCACCGCCTCCAGTTCGTCTCAACCTAGAACAAAGGAAGAGAAAAGACAACAAAGAAAATAATGGGGGTGAGCATAACCAACAAGCTCACCATTATCGCACAGTATATCTCGCATAACATTTTAAAAAGCAGTATCACAATAAACCAATATCAGTATCCGTATGCATAGAATTCATAGCCTAAACCCCCTACCCGACCCTATCGCAAACCTCCTATGTACATACAACAAACCTTCCGACCAGACATCGGCAAGGCCGTGACTGGAAAATTTCCCCCACCCCGAACTACTCACGGATCATGGGAGTCCACCCCGAACTGCTCACGGATCATGGATGTTTTCCAGGAGACAGTGAAGATGTTTTTCTCCCCCGAAACTCACACGGATCAGGGCGTCTCCTCCCGGATACAACGGGCAGGTGACCTCACACTGTTATGCATTCGTCAAAGGCACTATCGTTCGGGACACTTAGACTAGAGTTTTCATGCATACAATAATTTTTCAAAAGAAAACATTACACGAAATAATGAGTGCGATAAATATGGAATACATCATAAATGTACCCACCTGATTGCAGCAACAGTTCAAATCACAAATCTCGAAATGAGGCGAGGGCAACACCTCTAGACACCTACATAAGTCCAGATACTAAAGTCAACATTTTAATCTAGACCTAAGTAGAAAATTCACAAATTGACTTAGCCGAACTTAAGTCGACCAAGTGGTTCGTGAAGTTCTGTGGATATGGGAACTCTAAGACTTAGACTCGATCAAACCACACATTCAAGTTCACATAAATGCAAGTGAAAGACAGACAAACGAGCCACAAGTAAACACATGGCACATTTGTCAACAACACTTAACAAATTTCAATATAGAAAAACAATTTCTCAAATTCACACTTGAATTAGAAGGCATATCAAATAAATGAGTTAGGTTCTGAAACTTTTACATAAATTTCACATCCCTGTTCTAAGTAAGATCACCCAATTTCAGCTTCAAAATCCTTATGCATAATTTTATAAAATTCAAACAAGTTTTTCAGCAAAAACGAGTTTAAATTAAAAGCACATGATAATGGACGATTCAGGCTATGAAATTTTTATCTCAGCATCACATAAATTTGCCAGCCTTCCACACTCAGGATAAAAATTTTAAAAAATTAAAACCACAATCAGCCAAATATCGCAATTATATCAAAACTGATCACAACTGAACTCCAAAAATTCTAGACTTTTTACAGCATGCTAAACATCACATAATAAGCACTTCTACAAATTTTCAGAATTTTTCAGCTCCAGAAAAATTTATAATAATTAAAATAAATTCGGGCAGAATCACAAAATAATTCGTTAACCCTATCAAACCTAGTTCAAAATTTCTAAACATTTTACAAAACATATAATCAAGCCTGACATATAACATACTCGAAAATTGGCCAGAAAAGAACACTACACAATTAATTATACATTTTACAAGAAACTGAACAAAAACAAATTAATTTTTAAAAATAGCTAAACATCTTTAAAAATCACGAAAATTTTACAGCACCTACATATTCATCAGAAACAGCTGCTCCTAAAATTTCAAGGAAATCGGACTAGTATTCGATTTATAATGAATTTTTCATTCGAAACAGCCAATAAGAACTTCGAAAAATCATAACGGCAATTATACACTTCCAATCGACACAAGGTCAGCGCCATTGTGTTCGAAATAATCCTAAGTTCCTAAATCCACAGCAACTAATCACGCACGACCAGTTCTCGCTCGATTCGCTCGAATCGACGAGTTACACATCAAAATTACGATAACATAATATAATGAACAATAACATCACATAAAATCATATGGCATCACAACACATATATTGATTAAACGAACACACTAGGCACAACCGAACATTATATCATTCACGAAATATTTAGACAGGGAGTCGAGACTCGATATCGAGCGAGTAAGGGTACGAACGGGGGAAAACGGCTCGACGGGCTCGACGGCTTCGCGCGGCTCGCCGAGGAGAGAGCTGTGGTGATCCTTCTTGGTTGCGGAGTCGCTGCGATGGTTGAGGCGAGCCGTCGGAAGTGCTGCTGCGGAAGAAGAATCTCGCCGGAAAAAGGAGGTTCGCCGGAAGTTGCAGCGGCGCCGGAGATCTGCAGGAGAGGAGGGCTCGCAGAGGTGGGTCGCGGCCGGGGATGGCTCTGCTCGCCGGTGGAAGGAGGCTTGCTGAGGCTTCGTCGGCGCGAGAAGAACTCGCCGGAGGAAGAAGCTTGCAGCGGCGAGGAGTTGCGGGTCGCCGGTCGTCGACTTGCAGGCGGAAGGCAACAGCGGAGATAGAGTTCATGAACAGGGGCTCGCCGGGAAGGAGGTGGTCACGGCGGAGGGAGCAGTGGCGGACAGAATTCACGAAAATCCGATCTCGACGGGCTCGTAGAGGACAAAGGGTCGCCGGCGGGGAGAAGCTTGCAGGCGGACATGCTCATCACGGGGTTGCTGTTCGCGAGCAGAGGGACTCGCTGGTTCAAAGGATGGCAGCCGTTGGTCGCCGGAAGTTGGGCCTGAGGTACTGCTCGCGGAGGAGGATGGAGATCGAGTGACAGAGAAGAAAGGAGCGTGCGGACTGAGCGAGAGAGAGAGAAGGGACGATAGTCGGGTTCGAGAGAAAACGAGATGAGATTTTGAGCGTGAGAGGAAGAGATCGGGAGCAGATCTTGAAGGAGAAAAAAAAAAGCTGCGGATTGTGTTTGTGTCCAAGGAGAGAAATAGATACAATTTATATATATATATACCTATGATTAGGTTTACTAATTTCTTGACTTTGAAGACAAATTACACAAACACACACGCCCACATAAATAGAGAAACCGGGTCTTGGGGCGGGTTAGGCTCGCGGGCCGGTTCATACGGGTTTTTGTCAAATAGCTCGACTCTCGGGCTCGGTTCAATCGCACGATTAAAATAATAAACTCCGGATAATATTTATAGGCATTAATTTTATTTCTAAAATAATAATATTAGTAATCAAAATATACAATTAAGCAATTAACTACATTTAGACATTTAATATTAGACACTCAATATTAATCTTAATAACATCACAATAATAATAAACACCAATAATAATAATAACACTTCAAATAAACCACAAATAAATGGGGCATTACAATTCCACTCGCCAGAAAATCACCTCGTCGGATGTCTTAGAGTCACCGGGATGGTCGCGCGATCGGACGGAGTCGGCTCGCATGGGTCGTGTGGATGGCGTCGTGCGGCTGCGGGAGTGTAGCGGGTCGAGCGCGGTTCTCGCGGGTCTGCTGGCGTGCATGGGTCGCCTGCGTTGTGCTCGCCGAGGATGTCGCGGGTCCCGCTGGATGGGAGCAAGGGTCAACGCATGCAGGTCATGCGCAGTGGTCGTCGGGGCTAGCGCGAGCGGATCGTGCCCGTCTCGACTGAGGGCGGGGGCGTGCGGTAGAGCGCGGAAGTCACCAGGGCCTCATCAACCTCGGAGCCTTCTAATGTATTACCCGACACCTCTCTGGTTGTTCGTGGCAACAAGCTTGGAGAGAATCTCGATTGGAAACGAAGGTCAGCCGCCGTGCGTGTGTTTGTGCTTATGGTGCCTCTCAATCCCATCAGATATATGGTGTATATATAGGGCTACAACATAGACTCTAAGGAGATGATAATGTGGCTTCTTAAGTCTTGGCCTAACTGTGGGCCAAGCCCACTGTACTCAATGACTTAGACAATATTTCAGTCCACTAAAGAAATATTATCGCACTCCCTCATTATCCCCGATTTACTGTCGAGGCTCCAATCATAATTACCTAAATTACCTCCCCACGTTTAACATATAATGTCCGTCAATTAATTTATTTACTGACAATCAAATTAATTGACATCTTGAACCGAAGCTAGTACCACTCAAATCATTATTATAATGTTGAAACTTAATCCACATGTAGGGTTTAACATAATAATCGTTCATGAGCTCATTCGTGGACATTATCAGACTAACGCACATGGTAACTGTAAGTATTTGAACAACACAACATGCATGCAACATCACCACCCACTTACCCAGACTATTGGCCCAGACAGAATGAACATCACCGTTTGGTGAATCAAAGCAGTGTCTACTACATACATGTGTTTGTTTATATCTTACAGGTTAACAAAACGCATTAATTAACCAAGACCTAGTTCATTTACGTTGATCAGTATAAAACGAACTCTCCTCTCTAGGATAAGTTAAATACACAAGTGTACCAGTCCAACTAATCAGTCAAGACCAACTATACAGTTGGCACTACAATCGCTCCGGTGGTTTGTTTATTTCCATCTAGGTTGTGAGCCAATTATTTATGTTTTGCAAATAACTAATAAAATGATCTTCTGTCCATCTGTTTTGAACCATTTTATCTAAGTGCAAAACAATAGAACATAGAACTTGTTTAATCAAACACGATTCTCATTCAACAAAAGTAGTGTAAATAAAATCCAAAGCTCAAACTTTCAATATCTACACTAACACTTGGTACACTTAAAGTTTTGCTTTATTTTAAACAAATTCTCAATTTTAAATGAGAATTGAAATTAGTCAAAAGTATTTTTTCTATTACTTTGTAAATAATATGGTTCATCGTGTTGAACACAATATCTTGTTATCAGTTCCTTGTAAAATATATAGTATGTCCACAACTAGAAAGGATTGAACTATCGTTACTGGTTGTAGTATAATTATGGAATTAGTTGATCTTGACTAATGAATTACACTAGTATACTAAAAATGTATTAAACGTACCACGGAGAATAAGTTTATTTTATACTGACAAAGTAAATAAACTATACCTCAGTTATTACTCGTACTACTAATCCGTAAGACAATAACGGCCACGTGCATTCAGAAATAAGCTCAAGAGGATTATTATGCTAAATCATGAAGGTGTATTAAGTTTCGACATAGTAATAAGGTTGAGTGTTACTAGTAACAATAAAATAGATTAAAGCTCTCCCTTTCCACCGTCGAACACATCGTCGCTACTGCCACCACAAGCCGTCGAGCCAAAAAAAACCATCTAGTAAGTGCTCCATGATCAGCTCCAATGGACACAAACACGCACACAGATTGGATATTCACCCCAACATGAAAAGGACCACAAATCAAATTTCACAACTCCAAATGGCCAACGGTTAGATAGATCCAAGAGATCAAACCAGATCTAAACCCAAACCCAAAGGAAAAAAGTGAAGGGGACCAACACCAAAAATCTCTAGCCTCAAATGGCAACCGGAGAAGTGCAAGAGGAGAAAGATAGGCCACCTACAGGAGCCGTGTTCCTTTTATGGTAGATTAGATCACTCATTGAACTCAAATATTGTTCATCTCTTAGCATACAACTGATTGTCCTACACAGAAAATTCTGAGTATTACACACAGTATTACAATTTGAGGCTGATTACATTTGTACTTATCCCTTATATGGTGTGTTCACACTTAGGGATGAGCACGGGCCAGAGCCAAATCGAACATTGAGATTCAAAAATTTAGATCTCCAGAACTGAACTGGTTCCTAAAGATCTCCATTTCGAACCCAACCGAGTTCGGTTGTAATGGGTCAGTTCGGTATGGATCGGAGATTTTTATTAATTTCTTTTTTTTAAAAAAAAATACTTTTTTATTTCATAAAAAGATGATAAATATTTTTTAGCGGCAAAATATCATTAATCCAAAATATAATTTAATTTAGAAGATTTTTATGTGAATCATTTATATGCCAAAAGATCCTCGAGTGATACGAAGTACCAATCTATACTTATATAATAAGAATTAACATTTATCTAAAATAGTAGGTCAATGTCGAATTTGCATTAAATATTTTCCAAAAATATCTAGCCCAGGAAAGCTGTCCAAAACGAAGGAAATCGGTTCCTTTCGCCAATCCCTCATTATTTAAGCTCTAGCCTGCATACCCGTCATTGCTATTGCATGAAAATCCAAAGAAGGTTTTCCTGTACGTTCATCACAAAATATTTCTAGATCCCAATAGACCCAATGCCAAATAGCTGCCAAAAAGCATAACTCTTGGGCTCAGGAATTCTTATCTAATTTAAGTGATACAGTCAAAGCCTTTTTGATTCTTTTATTAACCGATTTATGTATCGGATTTCATTTAGCCCATTTTTCTATAGGTTATATATTCACTTATGCAGCCTTCTTGATTGCCTCTACATCGGGAAAATTTGGAATTTTTTCATCCTATGAGTCAAAAGGCCTGATACAGAGTGGCTCTTTCTCTAGTAGTGGACGAATCTTGATAGTCAGAAAGCAGTAAAGGAGCGAAACCATTCTCTTTTCCTTCACTTCGCTTCGCAGTCTCCTCTCCCCGATAGTCTACAGCCCGCCTAACCCTATTTTCTTCCGTTTGACGAAAGGAAGGATCCAAAAGAATCGATCTTTCTTTTAGTGGTTGATTGATCAATGTGTGATATTCCGAATCCTCATTACTAATGGAATCCAAAACAAGCTATTTGAGTAAGAATAGCTACCTCGGAGATATCGGTTGAAGTAGATTCCTCTTTTTGATCTCTGTGAAATACTCGTTTGGCCGAGGGCTTCCAAATACATCATAAGCTAAACCGGTACTGACGAATAACCAACCCGCAATGAATAGGGAAGGTATAGTAATGCTATGAATGACCCAATATCGAATACTGGTAATAATATCAGCAAAAGAACGTTCTCCTGTGCTTCCAGACATGCTCAACTCCACATATTCTTGTACAAAAGGGGACCGATTCCGTCAAAGATGAGATCAGCAAAAGGTAATCACTGAAATTAGATAAACTGGTCTAAATTAATACCAGAAAAATGGCGAAATAGGGGTTTACTAGACAGACATTATCGAATAGCGCCAACAAAATTGTCCATTGATTTCTTTATATCAAAAAAGCCTTCTAAGGTTATCTCAAAAAATCCTTCTAAGTCTTTGCTCATTATCAGGCAATCACTGATTCACAAACTTGGTGTGGGACTACCTCATATTGGTGACGTTATTGTTGCTGTGATCAAAGAAGCAGTACCAAAGATGTATTAGGAAATGGAATCCTAAAATGACACCTTATATCTCTGGAAAGCGTAAAGGTAATCACAATGGGAATCCTCGTCCACAAAACAAACTGTCCTCGGAAGCGGCACGGCAGAAGAAGCAATCGGGAGGGAAAGAGTCCAAGCGATTAGCCCCAGACAGACAGTAAGACTCGCTCACTCGGGCGCTACACCCGTTTTCTCAGAGATAAAATAATAGGAGCTGCCAGCCCATAATTGGATTCAAACCAACCCCCTATCTGGGGGGACTTTTCCTTTAGTAGATCGTGATGGTGAGTTTCCAAATTATAAAATAATTGAGTTAAGAAACTTTTACTCCTCATTTCAAATGAATCATAAATGGATATGCAATCTTCACTGAAGAAGGTTCCCACCATTTATTGGTGTGGTGGGCGGCAGAGCGGGTTTATCCGGGTCTCCGGTTCGATCGATATGTAGTGCTTGGTGGCTGTCTCCAATCCACTACATCAATAAATGCACATGGATGCCCGATAGAGCAGAATGTGTTCGGGAGGCTGCGGGTACTATGGATCCTCTGACTCCCAATCGGGTTGCCTTCCCAGGTCTTTAAATTGGTAAGTTTTTGTCCTTTTCACACTTCTCATTAATTATGTCTTTTTCACACTTCTCATTAATTATGTCATTTTCACACATCTAATTAATTCATTAATTACGACATAATTATCATAAATCATTCCATCTGAGCTTTTATCGTTAAAATGTATAGCGATCTATTATGACCTTATCCCATTGATATTTCCATGAAGTGTCCTTATCGCGTTCTATTTTTTGGTAACCACTCTATATCAGTAACTGGATATTTGGTTAATGATAGCACACGTCCTTATTTCAAGGAGCGGATATTCTTTGACCTTTAATTAATCTGAACTGATTGCATTGACTTTTCAATTTTTAAAAACTCTTTTTTTTAAATATTTCGGCTTAAGATTCGGATTTCATTATACAAGTCATCGGATTGTTTGAATGAAAATGAATGAAAAGAACACCAAAAACAGGTAGCCTTATTCATATAACTAATCCTAAAATATTAGTTTGTTCACCAAAAAGAGACAAATCCTAGAAATCCTAAAATATTAGTTTGTTCACCAATCCTAAAATATTAGTTTGTTCACCAAAAATATTAGTTTGATTTTTAGGATTTGTCTCTTTTGAAAATATTAGTTTGTGATAATGAGGAGTTACCAAATAATCAAACTCATAATGTTGTGTACAAGGAGATTTTTAATAATATATGATTGTTACCGAATTTTTTATGATTCAACAATATTCCTATGTATTTTAATGATTTCAATTTCGATCCTAATGCACGTGAGGTTATATTATTCTTCCAAATTTTACATCCCGTGCATCGCACGGGTTACGTACTAGTGAACAATAATCAATTTGAAGATAGTTACTTGTTAAATAAAAGGATTATATGCAGATAAAATATTCTCTACCAATATTGTGAAATTTATAGTACATATAGAGTATGTTTTCAAAAATGAGGATATTTAATCTTATTAAGTTATAATTTGTTAATTTTACTAATGAAATAATTGGTATATCCATTCTTAATCCAATATCACGGTGAAAATATCTATCAATTTATTTTTATTTGAAAATATATCTTATTTAAATAAATAACTCTCTCCAAATTTTGTAAAAGATTTACTTCACAAAGGTCGATTTCCAAACATATGATATTTGAATTTGATTAAGTTATAACTAATGATTTTCTTAATAAAATGTTTGACATTTTGATTACCAGATTTTGTAATAGGAAAGGTATATTAATTTAATTTTCTTTTCAAAAAAATAATTCAAAACTGAGATCTTAGATTTAATAATACCTCATATGATATACGAAATAAATTAACTATTTTTTCATTCATTAAATTCTAGTAACTTACAATAGTGGAGGCTTATTTGCAATTCAATTTTAAATATAATTTATGGTATTTTTAGAGACAAAGACGTAATATATATATTGATTTTATTTGCAATTCGGTTTTAAATAAATATATGTATACAAAGATGAAAAGAAAAAATAAGATAAAATATTATTGGTACTGTTCGATTCAGAGATAGTCAAACAGTCAACGAATATTTTTTGGTCTTGTTGGTATTACACGACCAACAAATAAAAAATAAAAATAAAAACTAAAACTCACTTAGAAGTAAGGATGTATGTGTAACATAGAAGGTGAAAATATGAAATTTGATCTTGTTGGTATTACACGGTAGCAATTTTTGTTATGTTGATAACATGTAGTTACCAATCTGATTATGTGTGTAGTGCCCCAGTCAAATATTAGAAGACATCTCGATTATTTATTTTATTTATGCAGTTAGTTGCATTTTTTTAAATTATTCCATATATTAGAAGACATCTCGATTATTTATTTTATTTATGCAGTTAGTTGCATTTTTTTAAGTTATTCCATGCAGGACAAGTTATTCGGAATTAATTAGACGTTAGTGTCTATTTAATCTATTTAGAGAAATATTTATTTGGACGTTAATGTCTTTTTAAATTATTCGAATTATCGAATATTCGTTAGCCATTCGATTTTATTCGATTTACTCAGTTAGTAGCCGTCGAAACTAATTTAAATTCGTTTTTGACTTCGTCGATTTTATTAGTTCTCGACTTTTTTAAATTTATCGAATGAGCTTATAATTTTCGGCCCTTTTGATCGAGATTCATCGGCCTTTTTCTAGTCTTGGGCTCCAATATTATTTGATTTTTTTTTTATTTATTTTATTTATTTATTTTTTTTTTGGTGGGACTAAAAAGACATATTACTCATCTAAGAAAAAGCCAACCAAAGAAAAAAGGGAAAGGAAAGAAGAAACTTCAATGAAAGTACTCGTCCAGAAAGTCACACTTCAAGAAAGCAACACAAACTGGTGCGAACACTAGACTTCATAAGGGTGTATACTGTAATAGCAAATCCTGCACGGTAGCTCCATTTTCTCACCCAAATTGGTACAGAGTAGCAACACCTCCAAGTACTTAACCCACCCAACTGGAATTACAGAGACATCCTTACTTGTAGATTCGAATCGGCTCCTGTGTTTCTCCCCCGTCATTCTCCACGCAAACGTTCGCGGATCCATCTCCCAAACTTCCCAATAAAACTCCCCACACTCACGCAATAACGACAAACACTTTCCAGTCGACAAGTAAGTATTCTTAATTTCCCCCCTCTGGCCAATAGAGTAACCGGGCCCAGGGTTCTCGGTGAATTCCTCTGTCTCCAAATTCATGATCAATAACCTGTCGTCTTGCAAGACCCAATGCATAAACCCATCAGCAATCAAAACCGGTTTATACTTCAAAACCCTAGGCTCGGCCTGCATCACCTCCAATGGTTAACAAAGGAAACTCGTCCACCTTTACGCCTGTATATGGGTCGGGAGGAATGTAGACAACCACTTTCAGATCCATGGAGTCCCGAGCGCGTGCTACTCCCCATGAATACATAGGTGTCGCTTTAGAACGAGTGACGAGTGAAGGGAGATTAAGAACTATCTGTTTTAATAATTGAGTGTAAATGATTGTACAACTTGGATTATTGGTTGGCAAAGTTGACTTTAATTATTGATCAAAATTATTGCAAATAATTGATCATAATTATTGCAAAGAATTGATTCCCAAGCAACTTGATTAGCATTTTCTCATCTATAAATAGAGTCTCTGCTCATTTGAGAAGACACACAGAAAGAAAGAAAGAAAGAAACACGGTAGAAGAGAGGAAAGAATAAAGGGAAGAAAAAAATAATAATAATAATAATAAGTTCAAGAAAAAAAAAATAGAGAAAATTATCTTATAGATAATTTTATTTTTTAGTGCTCAATTCTCGACTCCGTTTTAGTTCGCCGGAGCTCGTAAATCTAGTGTGCTACAGATTTAGAGACGTTTGCCGTTGTATCTTTGGGGAAGTTACGCCTGAACCGTTAGCTGCCACACGGGGCGTATTCTTCTTGCGGAAAGAGTTTTACTCGCCTCGGCTAAAATCTTTCCGTCTTAGGTTTTAATTTATTTTCCAATTGTAATTTATTTTTTCAGTTCTATTGTAATTTTCTATTTTTTAGATTATTTGTAAGAACTGAAAAATACATATCAGTTCGTAGGATTCCCGTGTAATTTTTATACCCAGTTGATAACAATCGCAAGAAGAATATCTCAACCTACTGGACTGATGGCTTCCACCGGAAATGGTTCCAACACTCAGCATCCGATCAATCATGTACCTGCTGTCCATGTCCCTACTGCTGATAAGCCCGAAAAATTCAATGGGCTTGATTTTAAAAGGTGGCAACAAAAGATGCATTTTTACCAGACCACTTTGGGTTTGGTGAAATACCTGAAGGACGACCCCCCGGTTATTGCTGAAAATGAGACCAATGCTGAACTACGCACTGCGTACGAAGCTTGGGGGCAAGGTGATTACCTTTGCCGTAACTATGTCCTGAACGGACTTAGTAATGAGTTGTACAATGTGTACAGCTCGGTTGGTTCTGCCAAAGAGCTTTGGGCTGCTTTGGAGAAGAAGTACAAGACTGAGGATGCCGGGGCGAAGAAATTCGTCGTCGGCAAGTTTCTTGACTTCAAGATGGTCGACTCTAAGACCGTCATGTCCCAAGTGCAAGAATTTCAACTTATCTTGCACGATATCCATGCTGAAGGAATGTCTCTGAGCGAGTCATTCCAAGTTGCGGCCGTGATTGAAAAGTTGCCGCCGGGTTGGAAAGACTTCAAGAACTACCTCAAACATAAGAGGAAGGAGATGAGTCTTGAAGACTTGATTGTTCGTCTTCGTATTGAGGAGGACAATCGTAATTCATCGGGAAAAATTCCGATGATGGAGGCTCGTGCTAACTTGATAGAGCAAGGCAACTCGAGAAAAAGGAAGTCCCTAGACAAAGAGAAGCAACCTGCCAAGGTTTGGAAGTTTACCGGAACTTGTTATAATTGTGGAAAGCCGAACCATATGGCTAAAGACTGCAAGAGGCCAAAGAGGGCTGGGCCAAAGAAAGGTAAACCGAGTGCTCTTGTGGCTGAACACGGCCCTGTGCCGAGTGAACTGACCGACTTTGATATGTCGGCTGTGGTGTTTGAAGCCAATATGGTGGATAACCCAAGGGAGTGGTACATCGATACTGGTGCCACTCGTCATGTGTGTTCCGATAAGGAGGTGTTCTCTGAATACACTCCTGCTAAGAGTCGGAAACTTTACATGGCAAACTCCGCCACAGCTGATGTGGCTGGAGTGGGCACTGTGGTGCTGAAGCTGACTTCTGAAAAGGAGTTGAAGCTTAAGGATGTTCTGCATGTCCCAGACATCCGCAAGAATTTGGCTCCGGATCTCTTCTTGTTGAGCATGGATTTAGGCTAGTATTTGATGCTAAGAAATTTGTTCTTAGTAAGCTTGGAACTTTCCTTGGTCGTGGCTATCTCGACAAGGGTATGTTTAAAATGAATGTAATGGCCGTGAGCCGTGTAACCGTTTTAAATGATAATGAAAAGCCTATTTCTGTTTATACCGTTGAGTGCTCTGATTTATGGCATATTAGATTGGGACATGTAAATCGAAATGCAATTAAACAGTTGATGAATTTAGAATTAATTCCTAATTCTAAAATTGAATCACATAAGAAATGTGAGATTTGTATTGAAGCAAAAATGGCTAAGTTGCCTTTTCACTCGGTAGAAAGGTGTACTGAACCATTAGGCTTAATCCATACTGATGTATGTGATATGAAAAGTGTGCAAACAAGAACAGGTAAAAAGTATTTTATTACTTTTATCGATGATTGCACAAGGTTTTGCTACTTATATTTATTAAGAAGCAAAGACGAGGCTGTGGAAGCATTTAAAATCTATAAGACCGAAGTTGAAAATCAACTCGGCAAAAGGATTAAAATAATCCGAAGTGATAGGGGTGGGGAGTATGTAGCTCCTTTTGAACAAATATGTTCCGAATATGGCATAATTCATCAAACGACTGCCCCTTATTCTCCACAGTCAAACGGTGTTGCTGAATGCAAGAACCGTACTTTAAAAGAAATGATGAATGCCATGTTGATAAATTCAGGATTACCCCAAAACATGTGGGGGGAAGCTGTTTTAACAGCAAATCATATCCTGAATAAAATACCACCTAAAGGGAAAGATGAGACTCCTTACGAAATATGGAAAAATCGTAAGCCGTCTTATAAATACCTAAAAGTGTGGGGGTGTTTGGCTAAGGTTTCAGTACCGGAACCCAAACAAATGAGAATCGGGCCAAAGACGGTTGATTGTGTATTTATTGGATATGCGTACAATAGTACAGCATATAGATTTCTGGTTCATAAATCAGAAAATCCAGAGGTATCTGTTGGTACCACGATTGAGTCGAGGAATGCTATGTTCTTTGAGAATATATTTCCTCTAAAGGAAAGGGCAGAATCTAGTTCTAATAAACGAACATATGAAACTGCTAGTGGTTTTGTACCAGATGGTACTGATGAAGAACCGAGACGTAGTAAAAGGTTAAAAACGGCGAAAACGTTTGGACCTGATTTTATTACGTATATGTTGGACGATGTACCAAGTTCCCTTAAGGAAGCTCTGTCCAGCCCAGATGGACCACTCTGGGAAGAAGCTGTAAATAGCGAAATCGAGTCCATTATGCAGAACCATACTTGGGAGTTGGTTGATCTCCCTGATGGTTGTAAACCTTTAGGATGCAAGTGGATCCTAAAGAAGAAATATAAAGCTGATGGATCGATTGATAAGTTTAAAGCACGATTGGTGGTCAAAGGCTTTAAACAAAAGGAAGGGTATGATTTCTTTGATACCTATTCACCAGTTACGCGTTTAGCGTCGATAAGAGTGCTTCTCTCGATTGCTGCTTTGCACAATCTTGAGATTCACCAAATGGATGTCAAGACGGCATTTTTAAATGGTGAATTGGAAGAAGAAATATACATGGAACAACCTGAAGGGTTTGTTGCACCTGGACAAGAGAGAAAGGTGTGTAGATTGATCAAATCCTTGTACGGACTGAAACAAGCTCCGAAACAATGGCATTTGAAATTTGATGACGTGATGTTGTCAAATGATTTCAAAATCAACGAATGTGACAAATGTGTTTATGTCAAGAGTACATCAAATGCATTTGTGATTGTATGTCTATATGTAGACGATATGTTGATCATGGGGAGTAGCCATGAAGTGATCATGGATACGAAAAGAATGTTGAAAAGAAATTTCGACATGAAAGATATGGGTTTGGCTGATGTTATTCTTGGAATAAGGATTATCAGAACCCAAGATGGAATTGTCTTGTCACAATCTCATTATGTAGAGAAAGTGCTCAAGAAATTTGATACCTATGACGGTGCACAGTCTAGGTGTAAGACACCCATTGATCTTAGTATAAATCTGGTAGCCAATAAAGGTCAACCAGTGGCTCAGTTGGAATATTCACGGATAATAGGGAGTCTGATGTACTTGACGAATTGTACACGACCAGACTTGGCCTACCCGGTGAATAAGTTGAGTAGATTTACGAGCAATCCCAGTCATGAACACTGGAATGCTTTGAGAAGGGTACTTAAGTACTTAAGGTACACTCTTGAATACGGGCTAAAATACTCGAGATACCCAGCCGTACTTGAAGGGTACTGTGATGCAAGCTGGATATCAGATTCGAGAGATTCTCGCTCCACTAGCGGATACGTTTTCTGTATTGGAGGAGGTGCAGTTTCGTGGAAATCCACAAAACAAACGTGTATAGCTCGGTCAACGATGGAATCGGAGTTCATAGCTTTAGATAAAGCTGGTGAAGAAGCCGAGTGGCTTAGAAATTTTTTATCCGATATTCCATGTTGGGATAAGACTTTGCCGCCTGTGATGATTCACTGTGATAGCCAAGCTGCTATAGGAAGGGCGCAAAGTAACTTGTATAACGGTAAGTCTAGACATATTCGTCGTAGACATAATAGTGTACGACAATTGATCACAAATGGTGTTATTTCCATTGACTATGTGAAGTCTAAGGAAAATTTGGCTGATCCTTTGACGAAAGGATTGAATAGAGATCAATTGGTAGTTTTGCTAGAGGGAATGGGCTTAAAATCCCACAATGAAAAGAATGATCATAGTAGTAACCCTACCATGCTGAGTGGAGATCCCATGAACATGGTTCAAAGGGAAAACTAAGCTATGAAAATTCAGTTGAACACTTGGAACATATGAATGTTCAACGCTATTCCCTAGAGAACTCCAAGTGAAAGTTGACCTGTTGATTGTGGTGAGGGTAAGTCATGTGGACTTTTAATGAATCCCTAACCTTGTAAAGGTGGAGTAATACAGGGTACTCTTGATAGGGAAGTCACCTATATAAGTGTGAAGTGTGGGCCGCTTCTATTGTAAACACTTATGAATCCAAAGTGATGTCCATGGCCAAAACGGACACAACGATAGAACGGAATGGAGTTAAGACTCTATTGTGTGAATGTCATTGTCTTGGTGTACACTATGGAGGAATAGTTCAAGGCATTATGTCCACTAGGCCGCCAGTGCATCCGATGATATTTACTACGAAAGGTTCAAAGCCAAAAGCTACCTTTTCTGATGCAATAGAGTTTTGTGAGGATTGAGCACGCTAGTATATATATATATATATATATATATATATTTAGTTTACACTCATGTGGGGGATTGTTTTAATAATTGAGTGTAAATGATTGTACAACTTGGATTATTGGTTGGCAAAGTTGACTTTAATTATTGATCAAAATTATTGCAAATAATTGATCATAATTATTACAAAGAATTGATTCCCAAGCAACTTGATTAGCATTTTCTCATCTATAAATAGAGTCTCTGCTCATTTGAGAAGACACACAGAAAGAAAGAAAGAAACACGGTAGAAGAGAGGAAAGAATAAAGGGAAGAAAAATAATAATAATAATAATAATAATAATAATAATAATAATAATAATAAGTTTAAGAAAAAAAAATAGAGAAAATTATCTTATAGATAATTTTATTTTTTAGTGCTCAATTCTCGACTCCGTTCTAGTTCGCCGGAGCTCGTAAATCTGGTGTGCTACAAATTTAGAGACGTTTGCCGTTGTATCTTTGGGGAAGTTACGCCTGAACCGTTAGCTGCCACACGGGGCATATTCTTCTTGCGGAAAGAGTTTTACTCGCCTCGGCTTTAGGTTTTAATTTATTTTCCAATTGTAATTTATTTTTTCAATTCTATTGTAATTTTCTACTTTTTAGATTATTTGTAAGAACTGAAAAATACATATCAGTTCGTAGAATTCCGTGTAATTTTTATACCCAGTTGATAACACTACCTGGGTCGAGTGATGTGAGAGGATGAGGTGAGTGCAGTCCCCTCCTTCTGCAAACGCTAAACAGAGTTCAGAACAATCTGTCACGGCCACGCTCGTGTTTTGTTGCCTCAACTTGGTTGTCTCGAGAGAAGGGAGTAAGTGTTGTGGGTATGGGTCACATTGCGGCAAACAAGCCTTGCCTTGCATATATCGTGGGCCGGGACACGGTCAAAAATGTTTGACAACAATCATCTGATAGAGCCCCATTGATGTTTTTTTCACCATTCATCTGATCTTCGCTGATTTCTGGTCGGAGGATTCCCTGCTTCTGCTTCTCCTCAGGCTGGTGGGAACGGCGGCTGGGGCCGGGTTCATGCGGCGGGGACATGTTCTGTTCCGTCTTAATTAGGTCGTGCTGCCAATTTTTCTCCTCCAGTATTATTTGATTAAAATCAAATCAAATAATTCCCTTGTAGATATGGTGAGATTTTATGCCCCTAAGTAAGCCCTTTTCACGCCACCTAGTCCTCATAAGACTAAGAAAATTATTTTATTATTTTCCCTTCTTATTAATTCCTTTCTCTCCTCCCCATCGATCAAGATTTTTCACGCGTCTGAATAAGATAGAAGAATTTCCATCAGATAGAAGAGTTGTGCACGCCTCTTAATCGTTCCAACCTCTGATGATGAAATCGATACGCTCACCATGAATTGTTCAATTTCCGGTGAGGTGCCGGAGGAGCCCGTTCGAAAAACGCTTAATCGAGCGCCACATCTCGGATTATGGAGAATGTCCAATTACTGGTGAACCATTAACAGTGGATGATATTGTTCCAATCAAGAGTGGAAAGATAGTGAAGCCCCGGCCAGTGCAGGCTGCAAGTATTCCTGGGATGCTGGGATTGTTTCAGATCTAATGGGAGGATGGCTTGATGCTTTCAAATTTTGCGTTGGAGCAACAATTACATACTGCCAGGCAAGAACTAAGCCATTCTCTATACCAGCCTGATTGCTTCTGGTTTGTGCCTCATTCAGTATCTTCTGAGGGCTACACATCTGCAGCTTTTCATCCTGATGGCCTTATCCTTGGAACGGGTACCTCTGGTTCTCTTGTTAAGATTTGGGATGTCAAAAGTCAGCAAAATGTTGCTGGATTTGACGGGCATGTTGGGGCAGTTACTGCCATTTCATTCTCGGAGAATGGTTATATGCTGCTGCACAAGATGGGGTTAAGCTATGGGATTTACGTAGATCGAACAACTTTAGGACATTTGCTCCATATGATGAAAACACACCCACGCAATCAGTTGAATTTGACCATAGTGGAAGTTATCTTGCCCTAGGAGGAGGGTCTGATATAAGAGTATATGAAGTTGCCAACGTCAAATCTGAATGGAACTGCATTAAGACATTCCCTGACTTGTCTGGCACAGGTAAAGCAACTTGTGTCATATTTGGTCCTGACGCAAAATACATAGCTATTGGATCCATGGATAGAAACCTCAGATCATTTGGGCTGCCTGAGGGGGATGGTGACCCATTAGAATCTTGAAGCAAAAATACGCAAATGCACCGGTATTAGTTTTTTTTCAGCTGGAGGGGTCTGCTGCAAATTGCCATCTTAATTTAGTGGGCTAAAGTGACTTGGAGATGTTGGAGTTTGTTTATAGCTTGACAAGGTTTTGTTTAGTCCACGAAATCATCGATTTTTGGGTGGAATATAGCTAGACTTTCCCTACCAACCTTGATGAGTTAATTTTCATTTTGTAAACCTATTGTGGATGGACAACTTGTATGATTAGAATATTGACTTGAAAGGAGTGGTTCTTTCTGCTACTTTTCTCTAAGATTATTACACTGTTATTGATGTACCAGTTATCAGTAATATCTAGAATGTGTCTGATTTGATTAAGGAATATATCAAAAAAAAAAGAGAGAGAGAGAGAGAGAGAGAGAGAGAAGCAGAAATTCCGTACCTTCAGCCGAGCCGAGCAGCACCCCGTTGTCTTCATCATTCTTCACTATTTTATGCTCGAGTTAAGTATAGTTGTTCTATTTTGTCGGTTGAATCGAAACATGTTGATTTCGGTTGTTTTCTCCGATTCTTTTGTCGTGTTGTGACTTGTGGTGTTGCTTTGTGACATTCATGGAATTGGAACTCTCGTGTGCCTACTTTTTTGTGGAAACCTTGCGAAATGTCGATCATCGATGTATTATTCGAGCCCTCGTCTTGTGTAGTTGGCTTTCGTTTAAGTGCTGAGTTTTGAAAACCCTATTTGAGACCTTCGTACTGTTTGCTGTTCTTTGCTGTTTTTGACCTCTTAAACTCGGTCGAATGGCTTTGAACTCTTCTGATGAATTAAAGTTCAGTCTGTTATGTTTCATCTCCAATAAGAATCGAGTGAATATCAATTTTGTGCTGGAAGTTATTGCCAAAATTCGATAGTTGCGCGTCCAGTTTTCTGGATTTTCGATACTGCACGTAGTCTGTTTTCCTTGCTATTTTTGAGTATTGTAACCTTGTCGTCTCTGGAGTCTTCACATAAATTGTAGTTCAGTGTGTTATCTTTCTTGTGGAAATTAAATGTATATTTATCATTTATATATTGCAAATTATGTTGAAAGTTCGATCGTTGCGCAATCGGTTTTTGTTATTAACCGTGGTCGTTCAAATCTGTTTGTTCCTTGCTGTTTTTGGCCATCATTTTTAAGTCGAAAGTTTTTGAAGTCTAAACGTGTTTTGTAAATCTGTCTCCGGTGCTTCTAAGGGCACCAAAATCATCCGAATATCATTTTTATATAAAAAGTTACGTCCGATTTTCGATCATTGCTCGAGCAGTTTTTCTTCAAATTTGGCTGCAGTTTGTGGTTTAATGTTGATCGGTTTTCACCCCTTTAACTTGCTCGTTTGCATTCGAGGTCTTCACGAAAAATGTAGACCTATCTCTTGGCTTTCCGTAACTTTTCAAATCAGGCCAAAATGCTTTCTACATGAAAAATTATCTTCGTTTTACGGAGACTGCGCGCAGAAAAACTATCCGTTTTTCATCAACTTAGTTTTTATGTTACCACTCGTCCGTTTTTGGGCCGTTCGACTTGTTTTCGAGCCGAATGCAAACGACGAGTGGGCTGTTCATTGCATGATATTGACCTGATTAATTGCTTCTGCATTATTAATGAACTTGTCTATGATGAACTTGTTTAGTATTTTCGAACATGATGATGTTTTGAAAGTTATGATAATATGACGAACCTGATGATTGTTTGAACATGATGATAAGATGAGGAACTTGATGATATGTTTGCGTTTATTATGATACGACGATTATGATTGCCGTTCTATTCAGAATTTTTCTCATTGATGATGATTATATTATGATGAAATGATTATGATGATTTGGTCCTATATGCTAAATTGGGTAATGAATTCCCGTAAGTTCAAATATAATTTGAATTGTTTATGTGAAATGAATGAGTAACGTCAATAAATGTTTTAAATCGAAAAATGAATTTTTAAAATTTTAAACCTTGATTTTTGGAAAAGTCCGAAATTTCCTTTAAAAATCAACGGGGCGTTACAATGTACGTGTAAATAATAGTTATGAGAGATTGATACAATGCAATAATTGAGAAGAAAATAAGTATGTAAAATCGAAAGGGTGATTTTTCAGTAATTTTCATACATGTTTTTCGGTGCATTATATGTTGAATTTATACATGAATAAAATGAAAAGACAATGATTGTCGTTTTCCAATTGAGGGGTTGGATTCTCAACATGCTCAACATGTAGGGTTTAACATAATAATCTTTCATTAGCTCATTCGTGGTAGGGGTGTGCATTTAGTCGAAACTGAACCGAACCGACCGAATTTTCGGTTAACCGCAAATTCGGTTTTGTCCAATATTAAAACCGAAAACCGAACCGAAATTTATGATTTGTTCGCTTTCGAACCGAAAATCTATCGGTTTTATCGATTCGGTTATCGGTTATCCGAAAAATGGAGAAATGACAAAAAGAAATCTACAATTCTTGATTTGCGGCCCCGTACGAGCGGATTTGGGTGGCGAACTCATTTGAAAAGACGGGCGTCGCCGTCGAGTGTCGGCCTACCGGGTGGAGCTTGTGGTGTGCTTATTATGTGGCTCTTTTTCCACTTTTGTTTAGGACTTCGGAAATTTTTTTGAGAATTGGGTGGGTCACTGCGTGAGGGCAACTGGAAGTATGTATGGCAGAATGGAGATAAAATTGACGACAAATATATGTATGGGAGAATGGAGATGAGTATATGACAAATCACAGATGAGTGGGGATTGGATTTGGGCCAGGCACGTGGTGGACCTATTGGTGGGTGGGCCGTGGGTGGCATTGGACTTGGGCCTGTGGGTATTTAATAATATATCATTGGACCTTTATAATTTTTATGTATATATATCGGTTTTCGGTTCGGTTCGGTTAACCGAGAGATTATATCCAAACCGAACCAAAAATTGAAATATTAAAAAAAATAAAAACTAAAAACCGAACCAAATATTCGGTTTCGGTTTCAATCGGTTAACCATATTTTGGGCACCCCTAATTCGTGGACATCATCAGACTAACGCACATGGTGCTGCAAATATTCGAACAACACACCATGCATGCAACATCACCATCCAACTTACCCAGACTATTGGCCCAGACAGAATAAACCTCACCATTTGGTGAATCAAAGCAGTGTCTACTACATACATACAGGTGTCTGCTTATATCTTACGGGTTAAAAGAATGCAGTAATTAACTAAGGTCTAGTTCATTTACGAGGATCAGTATAAAACAAACTTCTCCTCTCTTGGATCCGTTAAATACACAAGTGTACTAGTGCAACTAATCAGTCAAGACCAACTGTATAGTTGACACTATAACCGTTCCGATGGTTTGTTCATTTCCATCTAGTTTGTTAACCAACAATNATTAGCACTCAGCCATACAGCCGACTACAACAGCCACCCGGCCAAATGCAGTAGCTACACTACTGAATCTAGAAGGGGGAACTACCCAATGGTAGCCTAGAACCTACCTACCACAAAGCACACGCTAAACGCTCTCAAAAGGAGAATAACAAAACTAAAGCTCCCAACAGGAGAATACACATAACGCACTCCCAACGGGAGAGAAGGAATAAAAACACAGCCTACACACAATCACGACTCCTAACACCTAAACCAAAAACAACAAAATACACCACCCTTCCGCAGCCGACAACCACACCAAGCCAACCAACGGAGACGCCAATGGACAACCGACCACACAGACATAGCTAAGGTCCAGGAACCCAAACCAGAAACTGCCAAACTAACGCCTAACTGGGTCGGACGCCAACGAACCCAAACCACACCCAGACGGATTTTCATCTAGGTTGTGAGCCAATTATTTATGTTTCGCAAGTAACTGATAAAATGAGCTTTTGTCCATCTGTTTTGAACCACTTTATCTAAGTGAAAAACAACAGAATAGAACTTGTTTAATCAAACATGATTCTCATTCAACAAAAGTAGTGTAAATAACATTCAAAACCAAGCTTTCAGTATATACACTAACAATTGTTATATTGAAAGCTTTGCTTTATTGTAAACAAATTCCCAATTTTGAATGAGAATTGAAATTAGTCAAAAGTATTTTTTTCTATTACTTTACATTGTAGATAATATGGTTCATCGTGTTAAATACAAAATCTTATTATCAATTCCTTGTAAAATATATAGTTTGTTCACAACCTAGATAGAATTGAAATATCGTTAACGGTTGTAGTGTAATTATGAAATTAGTTGATCTTGACTAATGAATTATACTAGTACACTTTGAATGTATTAAATGAATCATGGAGGATAAGTTTATTTTATACTGACCAAATAAATAAACTAGACCTCAGTTATTACTCATACCTTAATCCGTAAGATAATAACGGCCACGTGCATTCAATAGTACTTCTTTGATTCACCAAAAAGTGAGGTTTATTATGATAAATCAAATTGTCTAGGTGAGTTGAGAAGTAATGAGATTTGTATGGTGCGTTGTTCGATTATTTATTGAGATTATGTCTTGGTGTGCCATCTTGATGATGTCTTCGAAATAATCTCAAGAGGATTATTATGCTAAATCATGAAGGTGGATTAAGTTTCGACATAGTAATAAGGTTGAGTGTTACTAATAACAATAAAATAGATTAAAGTTCTCCCTTTCCACCGTCTAACACATCGTCACTACTGCCACCACAAGCCGTTAGCCGAAGAAAACCATCTAATAAGTGCTCCACGATCAACGGACACAAACACGCACACATATTGGACATTCACCCCCAACATGAAAAGGACCACAAATCAAATTTCACGACTCCGAAACTCCAAATGGTCAACGGTTAGATAGATCCAAGAAATCAAACCAGATCTAAACCCAAACCCAAAGGAAAAAAAGTGAAGGGGGACCAACACCAAAAATCTCTAGACTCAAATGGCAGCCGGAGAAGTGCAAGAGGAGAAAGAGAGGCCATCTATAGGAGCCTTGTTCCTTTTATGAAGTACAAAAGAAGATCTTCAAGTTTATTTTATGAGAGGAAAGTGCCGGCCAGCGGGAATTGGGGCTGAACACCGGAGGTTTAGATGTTTCTGGTAGATTAGCGGCTTAACCGCAACAAACTGTAAAAGACACTAATATGAAATATTTGTCAAAACTGGTGTGGACATGGACCACTCATTGAACTCAAATATCGTTTACCTCTTAGCATATAACTGATTGTCCTACACAGAAAATTCTGAGTATTACACACAGTATTACCAAATATTACTTGATGAAATATTTGAGGAAGTGAATCAAGAAGAGAAAAGGATAAGAATAATGGGCATGTCCAAGAGTTAATAATATCAATAAGAAAGAAGTCCATGCAGCTACTTGCCAAGATTTTCCAGATCGATGTCCCAGGCTGAAGCCAACTGAATTAAGAGTTGATCTGGAGTTGATCCTTCCCAGACCTCGGGAAGCTCAATGATTGACGATGATTCGTGTAAATTAAGTAAAATATCCCTCTTTACTTCCATCGGGATACCCAGCACATCAGGACCATTCTCCATGATAATATCTGTCAGCTGAAAAGAAGCAAAACAAAGTCAAGGTACGTATTCTTAGACACCAAGCAAGCTGGTCTGTATGGAACCTAGGAACAGTAAAATGCAGGCCCTCAAACACTTTGGAAAGAGAAGTGGACCTCTTCAAATCACTTGCATAAAAATAAAATACATTTAGGAGTCATTACAAAACAACACCAGAAGTTAAGCTTGATTGCTTGTACACACACAATTACTGAAAAATCCAGCAATCTCACAAAATTACAAACAACACATCAGGCGTATCATAAGCACCTCCATGGTGGTCGGGGTCCTATTGTTTTACGAATTACCCCTCGGCCCCTCGGCTATATGCAATTTGTCACGTAGAAATATATTTTACTACTATTTAGTAAGTTTAAAGCAAAATTCAGAGGGTAATGGATATTTTGAAATACACCCGGCCTTCATAATAAGGGAAAAGCACAACAAGAATAACTGTACTTGTCTTTTTCAATCATGAGAATTTTTCATATTGGAAGATGATCAACTTTTAATTTGTTAATTCAGAACATATGAATTTGAGGAAGAGGCTGATTTGGACATGACAAATTCTTATATAAATCAATACAGATTATTTTATCTTCTGCGGAATAGGAGGGGGACAAAGAACCTTCCCTCTTGCAATCTGAAGTAGAGCCACAACTTAACAGGTCGTCCATGCAGCGAAAGAATAGCAATCTAAGAACCAAAGCCTTACCTGCTGAATCCAGTACAAGAACACGTCATAAACATTGTGGCCCAAGATCAGCAACTGCGAAATCGCATTCAGAACCTCATTTGCCACCTCAGTCGACAGCTGGTCGAACACGGGTCCCGATCTATCCATGAGCTTCATGAGCAAGACATCATCACAGGTTGACAGAACCTCAGCAAAAGCAGTATCCATGTCCCCAACATCAAACGCGGCCATTGCATTGCTCCAAGCTGTCCAAACCGGGTCCCGCTCCCGAACCCCATCATCATCATCATCCCCCAAAGCCTCAGCTGTCCTTTCAGGCATAGCCACCCGAGCACCACGAGTGACTCCATTTTCTTCACCAGCCACCCGAATAGCTTCCAAGGTGGCCTCGTCTTTTGAGGCCTGCCATACACTCCTAGCAGAAGGCCCCTCCCCGAACCTGACGAGCCCTGACCCCTTTTCCCAAGCCCGCCTGCTGCTAGGGTTGTAAACGAATGCAATCAAAGCGAATATTTAGATATTCAAATCGGATTCGTTAAAATATTAGACGATTCGAATTCGTATTCGATTTGATAACGAACTCATTTTTTGATTCGTATTCGATTCGTTTAGAATATTCGAACATATTCGATTTGATTCGAAATTGGTTTTCAAAAAAATATTATAATTATAAAGATAATTTTTATTTTTCCATATATTTTTAGAGAAAATTGTTAATTTATGATGTTTTTACTTTTTATGTCATGAAAATATTAGGAATAAAACAATATATATATACATATATATTATAAACAAAATGTATACTATATATAATTTATAAAATTTATGTAATTATTGTTAACGAATCGAATATTCGAATTGCGAATCGAATATCTACAAATTTGAATTCGGATTCGTTTCTTTCGAATATAAAACATTATTCGAATTCAAATTCGGATTCGAATCACGAATATCGAATCGAATAGAAAAAATTTGATTTGTTTACAAGCCTACCTGCTGCCGATCTGATCGTTGTTGCTCTCCGGTTTATTGGGCCTGGCATCCATTGGGCCTCCTCTTCTGGAGCCCATCTGCCCACTTTTCCCGTAAGGGAAGTCCCAAGAATCTGAACCGTAAGGGCTCCTCAATTTTGTGGGACCATCAAAAGTAGAAAATCTCTCCCCAATGTGTATCCTGCCGTCACCACCTCTTCCTAACTTGCCACTGGAATAATCAGGAAAGCCATTGTACTTACCAAGGGACCTACTATTAGTGGGCACCTCGAATCGCGGGTCACCAGTCATCCTGCCCGATGACTTTGATAAGTCCCGTGCCATGTCCTCGACGACTCTCTCGAGCCCACGTACTCGGTCTTCAAGGGTCAACATGCCGTCGTGGGACCCGCCCATGAATTCCTTCAGTGCAGAGAAG
>BKCP01011625.1:1307064-1322290 GCA_008636005.1 Striga asiatica | reverse complement strand
AAAAGGTCATAAGCGAAATGCGGGTTCTGGAATTTTTTGTCATTTTAAGATAAAAGATGGAATGTGCACCTGCAGCATGTTCATGAGATGAGCCTGTTGTCTCTCGAGCTGCAACAGCTGTCTCTGGATAGCCATCCAGTTACCTTTGTTGTTCATAAATCCTTCAGGTTGTCCGGGAGTTCTCGAAAAATCTGGATAAGTATTTGATGGGTCTCTCTGATTATAATCACCTATAGCTCGTCTCTCCACATTTTCATGTCTTGTTTTGATGGCTCCATCGCCAGCTTGGCAGTTAAGCCTGGTCCTATTTGGATCGGCATTTGATTGCAACTTCTCTTCGTTTTGTGGGTTTGAAGGATTTGCGCATCGACGAGGAAGAACCACTTCTACAGGTAAATCATCTGAAACTCTGGTTTCGAGTTTCTGGAAGAACTCGGGATTCAATTCCTTGTCTGTTAGTCCCGGTGCCTTTTTCTTTAGGATCCCTACTGCCTTGTCCAAAATGTTGTTGCCTTTGCCTTTCGAATTCGGGTCAGTTGGAGAAGAGCCGCGAGGTGAATGTTTCACTGATTTAGCACTTCCTCTGTCACCAGAACTAGGGAGCTCTTTTCTGTCGGATGGGTCAGCATATTCCGAATTGTCATCATCTGAAGGGTTAAGCATTACAAGATGAATTGCGTTCGGAAGGAATGAACTGAATTCCCATTGAATATGAATTGAATAGGAAAAATTTTGATAAAATGCCCACCATGAGATGATGCTTTATTTTCATCTGAAGATCCATCTCCTTTGCCTGCGATTTTCTTCCACAACTGCAAAGCCTCGGTCATACTCTCCCTAACCGGTTTTACCTGGAAAAATGTTTAACATAATGCCACAATAATGAGCAACTAAATATCCTTACAACTAGGTCCTCCATTCAGTTGAATTCAAAATATCTATTTTAAGTGAGAACTGATTGCATTTGAAAAATGGAAAAGCATGGATGGGAGGGAGATTGACCTTCTCAAAATCATTTGACAAACAATTTTGAGCAAAGATGCACAAGAGTTACTGCAAAATGAGCCATTGACCTTCACACCATTTAAGTTGATTTAATACATGAAAAATGAAAAGCATAAAGTGAACCAGTCATAAACAAATGTTGGTGCAAATAGGAAACCAAAGAAATGGAAAATACAACACTTGAGTACTAGGATACAACATCATAGTTGAGTACCAAACCTAGTATATTCTGCCCTCAAGTATTAGCATTAATATATAAGATAATCCCATCGACAAAATTAATTATTGAATAGCATAAGTATAAGCGAAATAACCCCATGACAAAACTATAAAAATGAGACTAGCAGCACGGACCAACTTAAGTAATTTTCCAACTATCCAACCCAAGAGATAAAATTATCGAATAGGTCATTTTTTACCTATTCGAGCACTTAGAACGAGCAAAGGGGTTCCAAGGCACCTGTACCAGCTTTGACTAAGCTAGAATAAGCTCATGGCTATTCCCTTCCCTTCATCTATTCGTGAATTTTTGTCATAGCCAACAAGATTGAAATTACTATAAATGAGGGTCATTTGCGGACCGAGTAAGATTCCGCAACGACAAATTAAAAGGCAATAAACAAGAAACGAAGCAGAAAGGACTAGACCAGACATGTTCGTATGAGTGGCCTCAAGGACTCGTAGCATTTACAGAAAACATGTTAAAAGTTTTCAAAGGGATGTTATTTTGATACCTACCTTGTCAAATCGAGAAGCCTCAAGAGCATTCACAGTGGAAGCTGCTACTTCTGCAGTTATGTTGCTAGTGTTAGAAGATATGACAATTAATATATCGGCGGCAGCTTTCCTTGTTGCCCAATCTGAACTGCTAAGACACTCGTGAATACTCTGAAGTAATGGTTCCAAACTTTGTGGTGCAATTGCTCCTACCTATAAAAGCATGCAGAATGTGTAGATAGAGGAAAAAAATCAACTCCCTTGTGCAAAAAACTATGTTCAGTTCACACAAATGTTGTTTTAGTCTTATTTAAACTAATATTGTCAAGGAAGTGTAACAAAGTTTTCTTTGTTTAGTACATAAACTAATGCTTACTCAAGCCTCTCAGCAACTCTGTAACTATCAATTTTGGCCATGTAAAATCAATGGGCAATGATTTAAAATTATTTTCTACTCTCAATTTGTCATCACCAGCCAATAACATAAAATAAAAATACACCAACCAAGATTCGATGAATATTGCGTATGAAAGAAACAGTAAATTAGACAACATAATAGCTGACTGCCAAGTCAATCTCAGACATCAGGTGAGTACAAACCTGTGACAAACTGGACACGACTTGCAATAGAGAAGCCTTGGCCGTGAAGTTGGGACTGTTGAGATACTTGCAAACCCTCGTGCAGAGCTTCTGGAAGGTAGTCAACGGCGGGTCAGAGGCACACTCCACCATCTTCGCCAGGCAAAGGGCGGCTCCACCCTGGGCGGCTTTGTTGTTCTCGTTCATCACCTCAAAGAGTGGCTTCACGAAGAGAGACACGACTCCGTCGCCCCCTCCACCGCCGGGCTTCAGGTACAGGCCCGCCAGCGAGCCGATGGCATCGCAGCAGGCCTCGCGGATCTGGGAATCGGAGTCCTTGAGCCTCCTGACAATGTGCGCGATGATCTTAGTGAGGTGCGTGGAGGCGGGGTCGGTGTGGACGGCGCAAAGGACGGCGAGGAGGCGGACGCCCTCCTTCTTGACGGGGGGCTTGGGGTCGGCAGCGGCGTCGTAGAGGCAGTTGAGGAGCATAGAGACGGCATCGGTGGAGAGGGAGAGGATGATCTTCTCGAGGTCGTCGAGGGCGATCTGGTGGGTGTCGCGGTCGGAGAGCTTGGAGAGGGAGGTGAGTATCCGCTGCTTCAACTCCACCATAGCCAGATGGGAGGAGAGCGAGGTTCTCGGAGGAGGGGCTGTGACTGTTTGTTTTGAGGGTTTTGTGGATCTCATTGAGAAATTGCAATGCCGGACGGATTGGAGTGAATGCAAATGTGAGGATGGAGAAATATGATGAACTTAGAAAAGATTGAGGGAAAGGGTGAGTGAGGAGTAAGATAGAGAGAGATGGGGGGCCTATCAAACTCAATCAATGAATTTTACTGAAATAGAAAGCCAAATGTGAGCTGAGTTGGAAAGAGAGCTTAGATCTGTCTCACCTGTTTCAAGAATTTGGGATTTTGGGATCATATTTGAGGGCTGATTACAGTTTGCAACCCATTAACTAAGCTCTAATGGCAAATATAAACTAAGAGCATGTTTGTTCACAAGAGACTATATAAGTTTATGCACTTTATCCACCCCAAAACTGCGAACGAAAATTCGATTATATTATAATCTCAAAGATCAAAATATGATCGTTAGTACGAACTCTAGATTCTTGAAAGAATATTATATTATAAACTACAAGCTCTCAAGTAGACTTGTTTTAGAGGAGTTGAGGGGTGAGGTCGTTAGTCCTGTACCGAGTGTGCAAAATATACACCATATAATATTGCAACACCATATAGTATTGCAACAAGCGACACTATCGTGTATCTATGCAGATAGTACCTCGTCGCAGTGAGAGGGTTGTGAGACAGCCCGACCGATTTATGTTCCTCGGAGAGTTATCAGACTTAGTCGCGATTGAACTAGAATCGGATCCTTGGACATTTGGTGAGGCACTCCAGGATAAGGATGCAGTTTCGTGGCAAGATGTGATGAAAGCTGAAATGGAGTCTATGGGCTCCAATCAAGTGGGTATACAAGAGAAAGAGATGATCAGATGGGAAGGTTGAGACCTTTAAGTTTAGGCTTGTTGCGAAGAGGTATGCTTAGAAAGAGATGATCGATCATGAGGAAACCTTTTCGACAGTAGCCATGATTAAGTTAATTCGGATTTTCTTAATTGTAGCCGCTCATATGGATAATGAGATATGGCAGATGGTTGTTAAAACAACTTTCCTTAACGACAAGTTAGGCGTCTCCAAGAAAACACTGAGGAGGTGGAAAAAAGTTTTGGGCAGTTGCGGCTTAATGCAATAGCGCTTGGCCAAGTACAAGGAATCAACTTGGAAAAAGTCGAAAGTGAAATAAAATGTATGAGGAAAATAATACCCTTCTATGGGATACCCATCAAAATCCTTTGCTCAAGGTTGGATCACCATCGGTGAATCGAAAAGAAAAATATGAAATAAAGGCGTCACAACCTAAATATTACTCTAGTCATACAAGTTCTCCAATCTCTGGAGAAAAAGGAAAAAGAAAAAGAAATCGAACATCAGGAACTAGTTCGAGACAATTCGAGTCAACCCGATGCCTCTAGGGTAAATGAGAAAAATATTAATCTCCAGCCACAGACAAGTCGAAAGGGGATTGATATTACTAGTCCTGACTGTCATTGGTTGGACATAATCAAAAGATAAAGATCTAGTAACCAGAAGAGATGTCCAGACCGACAACTTATCGTCGATCATATAGGAAAATATCCATGTGTTTGGGCAATTGAAGGAGTAGGGCCCGTTCGAGTTTGAAAATGGATGAAGTTTGGAGCCTTAGCTTTTGTATTCATAGTTTTACCAAATTTTGCAGAAGTATCAGAATTACCAAATTGGATTGTTAATGCAGATCACGAGACCTAGTATTACGATCCACACTTGAAAAGAGGTGAAATTCTAAAGTTAAAATTCATATCTATAGCTCCAGAAACAATAAGTAAAAATGGATGGCATCATGCTTTTTATTTTATCAAGCTGCAAAGACCAGATAAGAAGACTTCAAGTTATTTTAAAATGATTGAGGCGACACCATTGTATTCCTTCATGTCTGAAGATAAAATCTCAACCAAGCAAGCATGGGTGATATGATGTGTCTTACAGAAATGGATAAGGTCAAGTATCCATTTAAAATTTATCAAAACTCTAAAAGTAGAACCTTCTTACTTAATACATTAACATGAAGTACTTCTTAGTTTGCCGTTGAGATATTTGAAAATAAGAAAAAACTCTTATGGGAAAATAGATTGTTAACTACCGAGAACACAAAAAGAAGGCTTGTAACATGTTGCATGTCGGAAGATGGAATGAAAGATTGTGTCCAAGTTGTGAATATCAAGAGAAACCACTATTTAGTAAAGTATTTTGAGTAAAGAAGAATAAATATGTCCCGAGAAGAACCCAAAGAAAAGGAAAATTCCAAAAAGCTAAAATTTTTAAAAAATCAAAAGAAGAAAGCAAGACATCCACTTGAACATGGTGTTGTTGGGGTTCGATGAAGAAAATCGGTTATTCTGTATGATCGAATATCTACGAAAATAATCCTAAGCACAACGAATCTAAAATTAGAATTGAATTTGTACCATTTAAATTTTCGACTCTGCACAGACTTACACGGTATACGGAACTGGATGGGCGATTCTGCCACATGACCTGAAAGTCTTATTATATATGTCTCGACATCTCTTCAAACTCGTCTTTGTGGGCAACCTTGCTTGGACTTTCCCCTTCATAAATCTTACTTCATCAGTATTTGGAAAGAATGAAGAAGACCTTGTGTTTGAAAAACACCATCTTTCTCTCTCTTTCCTAAAACTTCTCAAACAATATCTCTCTTAAGATTTCACATGATGGGGTGTGTTTTTATCTCTTGAGATTGCATGTATATCCTTGTGATTTATGAAGGGGACTTGGTGTATTTATAGGCTACAATAGTGACCTTAAAGATGTGCTAAATAAGGACTTCCCATGTGTGATAATGATTCTAAGGCTCTGGTGCACCTACACCTTTCACACATGAATAAAAAATTATTCCATTAAAAGAGTATAATTGAACTTTCTATTTAGTTTCCAAATTACATATAATTTGGCTCTAGATTTATCGACTCTATATACCTCCCTATGTTTAAAATATAATGTTCATTAATTAATTTAGCTACTGAAAGTCTAATTAATTAACTTTTTATTTCTAGAACTAGTTCCACTCAACCTTATTGTTATGTCAAAATTTAATCTATCTGCAGGGTTAGCATAATAATTTGCTTAAGCTTATTTCAGGACATCATTAACTAGTGCACCAACAATGGTGTCTGTAAGTAACCAAACAACACACCATACAAACATCATTATTTCCCAACTCACTCAGACCATTGATCCAGCAGAATGAATTGCACTTTTTGGTGAATCAAAGAAATATCTACTGAGTGCACGTGCTCGTTATTATCTTATGGATTAAGAATACGCAGTAATAGCCAAGGTCTAATGTATTACTTGGTTAGTATAAAATAAATTTATCTCGCAGGTCCATTCAATGCATTTCAAATGTACTAGTATAATTCATCAGCCAAGATCAAATGATTCAGAAATCACCCTACAACCGTTCTCAACATTTAGTTCAACTTTGTTTAGGTTGCAAACGAAACTTTATGTTTTAAAAGGAATTGATAGTTTGATCTCTTGTCCATCCGTGATGAATCATATCCATCTCAAAAAAAATTAAAAAAAAAAAAAAAAAAAGTCTTTGACTAAGTCGATTCTCATTCAAAATTGGAAAATTAGTTTTAATGAAAGAAAAGCATTTAGTTCTCGATTCTCATTCAAATTTGGAAATTGGTTTTAATGAAAGAAAAGCTTTTAGTTCCCTCGAGAGACAGCAACCATGTGAAAAATAAAAATTGAGAAAATAACTTAAGAAAGCGAACCCTAGAACATATGATCCATGCAGCTTCCACTCACCTACCACGGTGGAGCAATAATAGAGGAACTTCAAACCTCTATAAATACAAGATTTGGAAAAAGCAGATGGCATCGAACATTCCCTTCAGTTTTCTCATTATGCAGATAAAAGTTGTAACAAGTATGTGAGTTGTGTGTAATCTTTCTTTTCAAGTTTGTGAATTGTGTGAAATAAGTTGTAATCCTTTTCTTTTTGCAAGTTTATGTGTGTACGAGTGTTTGCCTCCAGTATGAGAGGCTAAAAGGTTTTCTCCTCTCTTATGGAGATTATTTATGTAATAAATTCTCTTTGGGTTCATAATAAAAATGAGGCTTTTGCTTCACAACATGTTGTCTTGCTTTTCATTTATATCTATAATTAAGTCCTTCTACACCTGGAGTAGGAAACGAACCAAGGCTGTGTTGAGTGGTATCTTAAGGTGTTGGATAACTTGTAGTTCATCTTCCCAGATCGGTAAAAGTTGGATGGTGAAGAGTCGTCTGCGAAATGAACTAGGGGCAGTAATTTTCCAATTGGTGGTGTTGCAACCCATCTCACCTAGAGCCTCCTTGGTCAAAGAAAGGTACGAGATTATGGAATTATTTAATGTTACAGGAGTATGTTGGGCCTAATATTGATCAATGTATTTTCAGTACTCTATAGGATAAACTTAGGCACTACTTATATATAAAGAAGTAACTGCTTAACTTATAAAACAAGTACAGTACTCCTTACAATCGATTTCTTAAAGGGAATAATATTTTAATGCAAGTGGGAGGGAGTGTAGTGGAAGAACTTAGGTGGTAGTGCAAATGACATTGACCCGACTGAACGTCCTTTGAACCGCTTACAAGCTAGTGAATAACCTAAAAGATAGTGTCGGGTGGTCCTGGCGTAGAAGCTCTGATGCTTAAGTCCGTAAACAGGGACGAAGATGATGATGAAAGGTATATATATATATATATATATATATATATATATATATATTAGTCTAGAGTACTTAGAGTGTGTAGAGTTGTGGTGATCATACCTCACCCTTTATATAAATGTGTTACCTTGTTGTCCAAGACTGCTCCATTTGACTACTCTGTTGCCCGAATGTTGTAGCAAATTATATTTTTTACCGAGTACGGGATGACTCCCGACCTCGGGTCGATCTCACAAGGAAGGCTGTTCGGATTTAGTTTGGTATTGATTGCACAGAAAAAGAAAATAAATCCTACACACTCTAATCAGATAGGGGAGGAATATATTATCAACTAAGAAATAGCATAAAAGCATAAACCTAAAATACCAACTAGATAATAATAAGGAAACTAGGGAGTCGGGGATAATTTATTCAAGTTCGCAACGTAAAGCCAGACAATTGATCGTTCGGTTCGGAATTGACACTCTCGCCTACACGTCTAGCGGTTCACTCCCAATAACTCTTCGTAACATGGAATTGAACATAGACGAGCAAGTTTGAGCATACAATACCGGCCAAGTATCCAATCCCAATAACTTTTCGTAACAAGGGACAAGACACCGACAAGCATGTATTTCAATCCAAAACCCATAGATTACTCAGTTACGAAATCATCTATCTCATGCGAGCCTAGGTCTACGACTTCTCCCCTTTCGGTTCTAAAAGTCGCTAATTCAATTAGAAGGTGTTTAATCAACTAATCATGTATGATCAATAAATCCTAACTCAACAAATCAATATTCAAGCGCAAAATCGAAGTGTCACTCTTTGATTATATCAATAAATTAACCTAAGTGTCACTCTTAGGTTATATCAATTCATCAAGCAAGAATTCATCAAGTCCTAATTAAATTTACTCGCACAAGAACAAACGAATCAAGCCCGAAAAATACACGTTAAACGAGAACAATCATCCCCTATCCCTAGCAATAAGATTTAGCTAAGTAGCATGAATTCAACACAATAAAGCAATTCACCCCAAATAATCATTCTCATGAATTAAACGAGATGAAAAATACTTACAATCAATCCAATCCGAAAGTTGAATCCAAAATACAAGCTTAATCCCTAAAATGGAAAAGAAAGAAAAAAAGAAAGAAAAATGGAGAAGAAAGATGGAAAATAATGATTAAGAGAAGAAAAGAAACGAGGAAGAAGAAGAAAGAAAAGAGGAGAAAGAGATTTTGTGTTCTCTCGGGACCTAGGGTTTTCACCCCGGTCGAGAGGTGTTCAAACCTCGCCAAAAACTCCCTAAAAACGAATATGAAAACTGCTTTTAAAACCCTGCTGTCGCGACCTCCGCGGCCGCGACCTGATCCCGCGGCCGCGACTTTTTGCTGCTGAAATTTGGGACCTGGCTGTTTTTGTTCGCCGCGGCCGCGGCGAAGAAAATCCCGCGGCCGCGGAGACCAAAATCTGCACTGCAACATCTTACGATTTTTGCTCGTTCGGGTTCGTTTTAACTCGGAATTGAGTTCCGTTTTTTCCTACGTGTCGCTAACGAACCCCTCTATCCAATGGTGTCAGCTTCCCCACAAGATTCTCGAAAACCGGTTCTCCTGAAGCTCTTGACCATCACACTAGAGACGTTCGCATGCGACTTCGCGCGGCTTCATGCTTTGGCTCCGTCCGGATTCATCCGAACTCGAAATCTAATTCCGCTTTTTCCTATGTGTATCCAACAAATCCATCTACACAACCATGATTGTCCGGTCTATGTTGAGATAAATCGACTCCTCACGAGACTTTCGACCTGCACACCAAAAACAAGAAGAAAAAGGAGAAAAACACACGAAAAACACAAAACACTAATAAAACACAAAACAGAATAAAAACTCACGAAAGGACCTAAAACGGGGGAAAAAGATTGATAAAACAATAACGAAAAATACAACAAAAATGGGACAAACACCGAACTACCCGATCGTACTATTCGGGTGCTCGAATTGCCCAATTCTGTTAGCCACGTTGTCCTATCCACGTGCCCCTCTTATCCTGATTATATTTGTACTTATCCCTTATATGGTGTGTTCACACTTAGGAATGAGCACGCGTCGGTTCACTTCAGAGATCCAAAAATCTCCAGAACCGAATCGAACTTTGGAGATTCAAACCTAATATGGTTCTATTAGGTCGGTTTGGTATGGATTGGAGATTTTTATTAAAAAAAATAAAAAGAATATTTTTTAGTTTAGAAAAAGAGTGATAAATATCTTTTAGTTGCAAAATATCACTAATTCAAAATATAATTTAATTTAGAAGATTTCTATGTGAATCGTTTATATGCCAGAAGATCCGCAAGTGATAAGACGTACTCATGAACAATAACCAATTTGAAGATAGTTACTTCTTAAATAAGGATTACCTACAGATAAATATTCTCTTCATATGCATATAGTGCATATAAAGTATGTTTCTGAAAAACGAGGATATTTAATCTTATTAAGTTATAATTTGTTAATTTTACTAATGGAATAATCGGTATATCCATTCTTAATCTAATATCATGGTAAAAATATCTATCAATTTATTTTTATGGAAAATATATCATCTTTAAATAAATAATTATCTCCAAACTTTGTAAAATATTTACTTCATAAAAACCGGTTTCCAAAAATATGATATTTAAATTTGATTAAGATATAATTAATAAGTTTCTTAATAAAATATTTAACACTTTGGTTACCATATTTTGTGATAGAAAATGTATATTAATTTAATTTTCTTTTCAAAAAATTGATTTGAAAATGAGATTTTAGATATAATGCCCCATATGCAATACGAAAATAAAATAATTTTTTTCATTTATTAAATTTTAGTAACTTACAGCAGTGGAGGCTTATTTGCAATTCATTTTTAAATATAATTTACGATATTTTATAGACATAGACATAATAGATATGGATTTTATTTGCGATTATATTTTAAATACAATTACGTACAAAGATGAAAAGAAAGCATAAGATAAAATATTATGTGTATATTGATTTTATGAATTGAAATCGACACTTGTTATGTTCATCGGTTCGATACAGTTATTTTCGGTTCAGTTCTTGGTACGAATATTTTATGAATCTCCAGAACTGTACCAAAAAAAATTTCGGTACGATTAGGTTCGGAGATAGTCAAACAGCGAATAATTTTCGATTCGGGATGGATTTGATTCGATTGTCATAACGATTAGGTAATCTCCACGTCCCGCGATCAGCTCTATTCACACTAGACTACTTCATTATGTGGCTACTCTATGCATAATTGTGTTATTAGCTCAATTTCCTTTGAACTAGTTCGTTCTGACCTTCAACGAGTAAATTTGCCTCTTAGGTCCACTCAACTTGCTGGCTCTAATTCAAGTTTTCACCAAGCTATCCGAGAGTTTTAGCTTGACCTGTTGCAAGGGTGCTTGACCTATGAGGTCATTATTGACCAGGTGCTTTCACGACCTCTTATCTCCATTGACCTGTTAGTTCACTCGATCCGATCGAACTATTCTTAAAGCATCTTCAATGCATTGGGTCTAGTCTTACCTATGTGGCAAGTAAATAAACTCAAGTCTTAGATGACATGGATAAAACTATATAAAATTAATAAAATTCACTCCAATGCAAAGAGACTAGGTCTCTACTTTGGTCTAAAATAGACTTAAGGGGAGACCGGGTCTCTTTTTCTGGCTGCCACGTCAGCAGAACCCAATTTACTTTTATTTACATTAGAGAATATATTTTTTTGGATTGGATTTATTTCCTATATGGCATATAATTTTTTGGGATTGAACCCAAAACATTGTGGATGCTTTTAAGTCATGACCTAATATGTTTGTCTGATCTCCCATGTCACTATGGAATGAAAAAGTTGAAATGAGCGTTGACTAGTCATTTGGAAGTAACCATTTTTAATAAATTATTTCATTTTATTTACTTAAATAATTTATAAATTTTACAGTAATAATATCCTATTACCTATACATACTTGTGTACCGAAGGCCCGAAAGATCATACTTTCAAATCTACGCACCAAGAATTTCCAGATCTGCGTACAAACATTCATCTGAATTTGAGCAAAGTGATCTCGATATCTTTTTCTTCTTCAACTCTAATAATTGAGCAGAGATGTTCGTTCAAAGCTCCCAATTTCTCGTCTCCCTTCTGTGAATTTGGCTTTTATTTGCCTGATAAGATATTGGGTTCTGCTGGTAAACTTCAAGGCTCAATCATTACACATTTTTTTCCGTAAGCTATAAATAAATCTCCCTTTTGCTATATATTGCGCCCTATCTATCGTTGACGGTTTCATCTGAATGATAAATGTTATGTGGATTAGATGAATGTTCAATAAAATTTTCTGTTGAGTGTTTTTTCTTCACCTTTGTGCATCAGTTAATTTAAACTTTTGCACATTGATGGGAAAATACAAGTCTCTTTTGTCCTTATATATTTTGGTTTCTTCACTTTTCTCTTATCCAGAATTTTTTGTTCCATTTTTTCATGTGAAATTCTTTTAGGATGGTTGGTTTTCAACTTTTTGTGCTGCACTTGTGGTCTAGAAATTTCGCTGAGAATCTGTTCATCTAATTCCTTTTAACTTATGGAGTATGTACCTGAACTTGCAATCATTAATTGTTTCTTTTATTTTATTCAAGATTAAATGACTGTACAGTTAGGGAGGTGGTTTGAACACTCGACCAATATCAGAAAAAAAGTTATGCGGCTTTTTTCGATTATGGTTTGCCTTATTTGTTACCTACTTCGTCCCTTTTTTACTATATTAAACATTTTGATCCATTTGTTGAATTAGCATTCGTTTCATGCTTTATTGTATAACTGTAACTGGTGGTGGGTGGAGTACATGAATAATCATTAAGAGTTTGTTTCGTAAAGGAAAATCATACATTGCCAACCTAGTGTACAACTAGGTTGACAACACAAGTGAAAATATCTAAAAAAATAGAAATAAAAAAAATACACAAGTGGATGTTTCCACTTGTGTTGTCAACCTAGTTGTACACCGGCAATGTAGCATTTTCCGATGTAGCTTTGCTTAAAAGCTACCTGCTGAAAGCTTAAGGAATGAGATTCTATGTGACACATCTTCTTAAAATAAGAGCCCTTCTAAGCTATAAACAAATTAGCGAAACAATACTGTAAGAAATAATAGCTTTTTAAGCTATAAGCTAAATTTAAGCTCTTACCAAACACGCCGTAAGTCTTTAGGGACAAGAATATACTGTTTCAAAAGGATGTCCTATTTTTTCATTATGAACTTTTCACGTGGAAAAGAAATAATTCATGTTTCATGTGATATTTTTGCTGCACTTGTTAATTTTTGGGAAGCAATCTTCATTTTTAGATATTTGGGTAAAAGAAATTTGTACACTAAGAATAAGTAGTTGCAGTGACCTGTCTAATTGAAATGATTTGGGTTTAAAAGACAATTCATTTTGTTTGGATAAGTAAGACTGCCAGGAGAAATTTTGGGATGATTATATGGCAATTGACATATAGGAATCTGGATGAGTTACTTGAAATGTAAATTGGCTGGTGAAGTTGAACAAAGTCATCTAAATCATCTGAAGTTCTTTCAATTGATGAATAAAAACTTGAGGATCAAATCATAGCTTGTTCCGATAAAGTTATTATATCATGAATTTCACATCCTTGTCTGTTATTTTTTGAGTCATTTGAAAGCATTCCTCAAAATCCTATCCCCAAATCTGAATCCTTCCAAATCCAGATGCATCCTTAGCTTGATTTGTGTTTTCTATATATATGTTCCGTTTAAGTTTATTCGTCCTTTTGGTTTGCTCAAAGTGCGATTAAGGTTTTACATAGTTAAAAACGAGAATGACTTGATTATTATTTGAAAAGAGGAAATTGAATCATTTTGCTCTGCTTCTTGAAACTTTACTTTACTGAATAATTTGTTCTTGCATATCTCCTGAATAGTCTGACTCTTTACATGGATTTTCAAGACTGAAGGTTACTCTGCCTATTTTATGCTCTCTCCTCTTAGACACTAATTAGTTGTAACAAAAAGTATATGGAATATGGTACCACAGATCGTATTACTATACTGGAAAACTTGTATCGTGATGATCCCAGTTCATGAATAAGAAGTATAAAAAATTGGAAAAATATGCATATCATTTTACGAGCTGGTCCTAACATGAGAGTGTCTTTATCCTTACTCAAATCTTCTTATTGAAAATTGAAATATAAAATCATATTTGTTATCCCTTCTTTCAGTTAAAAAAAAAAAGGGAAAACATAAAAATACATGCTCTAACTATTGCTCTCTATGCAGGATCCTTTGAACACACCTGTTGAAAATTCATCTCCAGATATACTCCTTTTCCTTTCTCAACAATCATTCTTCTATCCAATGGAACCAACATTAGAAGCCATCAACAGCAATGGGGGTTCAGTTAAAGTCGGGACAACTGGGACAATAAGTGCCCTCATGTCCAAAGAGCTCGACTCTACTAAATCAACAACTTCAAGAACATCCTTGGATGAACCAAGCAGCAACCGTAACACGAACGCTTTAAAAAATCCAAGAAACACCGAAAATACAAAAAGGATGAAAAGCCACAATAGAAGCACTCATCAAATACCGATGCTTACAGCTGACGACATGTCCTTAGACGGGACCCCTATAAGGCCGAAGCCCATGAAGAAGGGCCCGACTAATGTAGTCGAGATAGTCGACATAAAATGCGGTGGATCTGATCGCAAATGGGTTAGCCCCATCACTGACCGCCTGAAGAAGCTTAATTTTTCCAAATTATCCGAAAGCATCGTGTAAAAAGTAAAAAAAACATCTTACAACCTCTTGAGATCGGCTTGCAGGTTCCTGTAAGGGAATGTTTTTTCTTGCTGTTTGCTTTCGGCCACATCTACAGTAGAACAGATTCTCGGCATGCATTTTTTTCCTTTTCTCTTCTTTTTCTTGGGGGCTGTTTCAATGGATTCCGAGTCGTTTAATGACTTGAGCCGGATGAAGTAATCTATTTCTTGCATGACTAGTGATCCAACTGTCCCTTTTGTCCCAATGGTTGCTGGATTATTATTATTATTATTATTGCTGTTATTCTTGGATGCTGGCAGCATTTTTTTGGGAATGCTACTTGGGAAAGAACTGTGTGGTGTTAGGAGAGTGTTTTCCTTACTGGGAGGTTTTTGCTGAATGTGAGGCATGTTTGGGGACTAAATTTCTTTTCTCCCTTTTCTTGATGAATTTGTTGTGCCTTTTTTAAAAAAAAAGTGGCTACTTTCTGTTATTGATAGGTGATGTCACTGGATTCATGTGCATGCAGTTAAGCCTATTTAAGTTGCTGTCACGTCCCGTTGTTTCTCTTTAAGTGTCTGTGTATGCATTTCACTTTGTTTCAATTCTTGGTGGATGGCTTTGGCATTATTAACTTATTACATCCTTTTAGCTGTTCGGGACATGACATGGTTATGATTAATAAAAGGGCAAGGTCCTATTTTTTTTTTCTTTTAAAGATTATAGTATTAAAGCGATTGGTCATAC
>BKCP01011625.1:1266478-1306967 GCA_008636005.1 Striga asiatica | reverse complement strand
GTAAAATGCATCTTAAATTAATTGCAGTTTATAAATCATTTAATTATTTTACCTAAATTGAAACACTAACAGATGTGAACGAATTTAAGCGTCAATCAAGTCGAAAAATTAAAAGTTTTAATGCCTTTGGCCACTTTGATAAAACGTGGCACACTCACAAAGTGATAATGCAAGTACAATCATTGATTTTAATGTTGGGCCTTCTTTGCGGGCCGCTGTTGGGCCTTTAATGACTAAAACTTTTCTTCATTCATGCATATATCATGTGTATTGGGTTTGAGGGAGGTTTGTGTTACAAACCCTGTCCGTGTCTGTAGTCGCCCATGTGTGTCGGTGTTGTTGGTGTTCGGTTTGGCTACACTGCTGTGGGAAGAGTTTTAGTTTAATTTTTTTGTGTTTTGCTGTTGTATTTGTGTTGTGCTGTAAGTGTGTGTTTGTGTTGTTTTCTCCATTTTAGGAGTGTCGATTTTTTCCGTTGGGGAGTTTGTATTCTCCCGTTGGGGAGTGGATATTCTCTCGTTGGGGAGTATTTTGTGTTTTTGTAGTTTTGTGTTGTGGCATTTTGGCTACCTTTGGTAGACCTCCGTTTTCCAGCTAGTGAGCCGGTTGTAAGTACGTGTTTCAGTAATGAATTCTATCGTTTCGAAAAAAAAAAGTTTTAAACCTCGAAACTCTCTCTTTTTGCCGGCATGAATGTCTAAATTTGTAATTCTCTACTCAAACTTCTTACAGAGACATATCTATGAAACCAAACCAAACCAACCTTTGTGCAAACTTCGCAGACATAACCAGCTTTTATGTGAACTTCACAGACATAACAAAGTAGCAACTTTTGGGGCGATTTACACTAAAGGATCAAGAGCTTTTGATCGCAATTTTCTCAAAGGGCTAATGTTAGTTCCATAGCTGAAAATTCAAAGATCATATAAATGAGTATAAAAATGAGATCATAAATGGAAATACAATTCAAAGATCACCACATTATACAAAAGAAGAAAATATAAAAAAAATAAACAAATAAATAACATAGAGAATTCTATCATAAAGGGAATCATTCTTCTCACGTTCATCAAACACTATAGGTGGTATGTACAACACGGTTAATCTTAAAACGTATATATTTAGCGAGAGTGCGCTCAACGTTGTAAAAACACAAGTAAATGTCTAAAATAGCGGAAGCAATAAACCGGAGATACAAAAACTCTTCAGGAAAGCATCCCACTTCCCCTAAGAATTCTTTCATTGATAACTCGATCATACATAGTTTGGAATTATAACAACTAGAACTTCCTTCTAGTCTAGCCACAACTATGCTTGAATTTACCAACTACTTCTTCGGCCACGTCCCGTGGACTTTCTAATCAACACTTAATCTTTAAGTGTTAAACACGATAAAGTTCAAACCAAAAAACAACTAAAAGAATACAATGCAACCCCAGTCTTCAGTTTCGTAAGAACACATTAAAACTGAATACAATCTAAATTCACAAAAGCACTTGAAGCTTGAAGAATATGTGAATGAATGATACTATCAGCAGCCGTCTTCAATCTTCAAGTAGGGTATTTATGCAACCCTAGGCGTGGAGTTATCTCCAAGTAGCATTCCTTCCTTTTTCCGATTTCCTTCCAAGTTAAGTGCCAAGAATTATGGTAAGTGTATATCTCCTTTACCTCACTCCAAGATCTTCTCATAATGCACGCTTCTCTTTTAGTCCATGCATATCTATTCCTAAAATAACAGAATCAACATAAGATCATGCAAAACATATTTATTATATAAAATCGACTCATATATATGCATATATAAATAAATATTTGTGAGTATAAAATAACATAAAAGAACTTCCCTTTTATAAATCATGCTTTCGAGAACATATCGTCACTTATATTAATTTTTTGAATTTCATAAAAAATATAACTCTTTCAATCTTCCCCTTTGGCATCTAGTTCGAAAATTATATAATGAAGATGACCTGAAACAAAGTTAGAACAACAAGCACAAATATACCAATTATCATCACAAGGGAAACACAAATAGATCCTGAAAAAGGACATCTAACTCAGCAACTGAGTAAACACTCAGTTCATACATCTTGCAAAACATATATGAACAAAATTCACATCGAAAACAGAAATCACCAAGCATAGACAAAAACAGAGTTCATCACAAGGAATAACAAAAAACAATACCTGATAGTAGCAACTAAAAGCAGACCACTTAAGAAATTAAAAGAGGTTCTTATACATGCAAGACCTCATTACATCCCTCAAAAGCATCACACATAAAATCAACCAGCATACTGATTGATAGCATCATCAGTGGAGTCTCCCCCAGAGTCCTCATCATCAGCCTCCTCATCTTCATCCATCTCATTTTTTTTCGAACTACGGGATACCGAAGAGCCCTTCCCCGTGTTCTTTTTCTTTGCGCATAAGGCCTTGAGAACCTGCCGGAGGTAGGTCTGTTGTGCTGCAGCCCGTTTGGAAATGATCTCCCACTCACTTATTTGCTGCACAACAAACTCATCCCACTTTGTAGGAACAACAGAGGGAGCAGGTTCCAATTTGGTCTTCGGGGTGGACTGGGCATTGATTGTCCGAGAACTGACTACAAGAGTCTTGCCGGGGTTGGAAAAATAGTCCTTGAAACGTGCATCAACAACAAAGTTGGCCGCAACCAGATATGACCAAATCAAGCAAGGATAGAGCAATGTGCGACGCGAATCAAGATTGGCAACAAAAGACCGAATGACCTCAAATACCACAACCCCAAAATATATAGGTTGACCAACAAGAACCCAATAAATGACCTTGCACTGAAGCTCAGTAAGCTGATTCTTATTAGCAGTAGGGGTCTAATTACAAGCTCCAATCTTATGCAACAGATTGGCCTTCAGATGAAGGGAACTAACCGGCAAGTTAGAACCAGACCACTCACCCAGCATGTTATCAGAAAGAACAACAGTAAGGAGATTAAAATCAACTTCAGACAACTCAAATGTTACGTTATCTGGAAGATCCAAATGAGCATTTATCAAGGCAGAGGAAAAATCAATGACTCGGTTTCGAAGAAGAACTTTGTGATAACGAGGACTATCAGGAGAAAACACAACAGGAGTAAGATTGGCATAGAACTCACGAACAACTTGGCCACAGAAGGGTTGAGATAAAGACACAGTTCCCAACGTACCAAGATTAGCAATTAGATCAATAACGCCATGTTCACCGAACCACTTTTCATCTACAGGACGCTCAAGAAAGAAATCATAAGAAGAAAGAGTGTTGAACCTATCACTAGCCAACTGGGTATAGAACCTGTTAGAAAAGGCGTTGATGATATCAAAGGCATCATCTTCAGACTCAGTCTCAAGAGGTTCTTCGTCAACAGGGTCCTTTCCCCGGCGTCTCGCAGAACAGCGAACGAGTTGCCGAGGAGGAGGGGTAGCTTGGTCGGAGTGAACCTCAATAGGAGTACCAGTGGTGTCCTCCTTCTTGCTTTCTTTGATAGTTTTGGTGACAGAGGTTAGAATAACCGACGACTCCCCCTGAGTTCCGCCAGGAGGAACCGCTTCAATCACAGGGGTCGAGGAAATGGGAACATTGGTGGACTTGGGTGAGTCCTGTAGGGACTTGATCGGAGAGACATCCTTCGACGGAGTGGAGGATGGTGTGGCAGTAGGGGTTTCTTCCATCGGTTGAGTGGACGATTCCGGTGGCCGCGTCATGTGCGGTAGTATCGGAGAAACAGTGTAACGAGGGCATTTTCTGTCCTTCTCCTTGTGCTTTTTATGGCGCTTCTTGGATTTGTCTTTGCTTCCAGCCATAGTGTAAAAACGGTGATAGAGAATTCTGAAGGATTAGGGTTTGATAGAGAGAGGAAGAGAGAAAATGGAGAATGAAGAAGGAAGAGTAAAGTCGGTTCAATGAGAAATAATGGGAGAGAGAAAAGAAATGGGGTTGCGTGAGGGATTAAAGGTTCTGTCACAGATAACTGCAAAAAGCAGTTTCCTTATCTCGAGGTGGTGAAAGAGAAAGAGATTGGGCGGTTATTTGGCAACAAAATCCCACTCAAATTAAAATTCAAACACTCCTCAACTTCCCACAAAAATAACTCCCACAATATTTCGAAATTAAGCACAAAAATCCAATTTTATTCTCAAACATATCCCTCACAAAAATGTCTAAGACCCATTAAATTCTATTTCAAGAAGGAAGCCATATGATTTATGCCTAAGGATGAAAAATAGAAAAAATATAAATAAAATCGCATGCAAGACACTAAAATCAATAAAATTCATTCTTAATCTACTTAAGTATGATTGATGCATAATTAATCCAAAATCAACATTGTGCTACAAACACACCAAGGAACAAAATAAGGGCGGAATTATATATATATATATATATATATATATATATATGTAGCGGTAGTCATATCTCTCCAGAATTCTAACACCGAAAGAACATAAGTTTTATTATTCACTAGGCTTTTCACTTAGTAACCATCACAGCAATAGTGAAAGTCAACCCCATTACTTAGCCCAATGATTTTAAGCAATAACATTAATTTACATCGAGGCTTTTCACTTAATAACAATCACTGCAATAGTGAAAGTCAACCCCACTACTTTGCCCCAATGCTCGGTGTAAGAACTCGTTTTTTTAAACACATTATGCACCACGTTTTTTACGAGGATGACCACCTTATAACTCCAAGTAAAAACACCACACAATAAAGTTTTATGTCCATGACGTTCTTTTCACAGTCGATCTAAAAAGGAAACGAGCCATGTGCTAGCTATCGCTCTAGATAATTGTGTGACGGCAGCTCTTTTTGACACAAATATATTTGTTCCAAGGTTTGCACGAACATGCAATCAATTAAGACAATCAACATCTCACCCACTTTCAGAAGAGTCAGAACTTCATTTATGACTTAGTGGTGAAAAAATATGCAACAATGCAAGACATGCCTAATGCAAATAATACCATATATGCTTACAAGCAATGCAATAGGTAATAGTATAAGTAATATACAATACATTATAATATAATGCAAATTCATGCAAGCATTTAGAGAGTGCACATCCCTAAGGATTTCCTTAGAGAAATTAACCGTTGGGAATCCAGTGCTTTGGTAAATATATCAGCCAACTAGTTTTGCGTTGGAACATATTCGAGAACAATCACTTCATTTTCTACCAAATTTCTAATAAAATGGTACTGTATATCTATGTGTTTGGTTCTAGGGTGCTGAACAGGATTCTTAGAGATATTGATAGCACTGGTATTATCACAGAATAGGTTTATGGTTTTTACCTGAAGGCCAAATTCTACCATCATTTGTTTCATCCACACAAGCTGGGAGTAGAGCTGCAAACGAGCCGAGCTGAGTCGAGCATTGGCCTTATCGAGTAGGATTGGTTTTTTTTTTAAGCTGCTCGAGCTCGTCGAGCTCGATTTTTTAGGCTCAGGCTCGACTCGATAAAAAAATACAATACGCTCGAGCTCGACTTGAAATCAAAATGCTCGAGCTCGGCTCGAGTTCGGCTCGAAAATTTTTAAATAGAAAGGTAAATTACCATTAAGGACCTATGCTAATATATATATAAAGGGGTATTTTAGTAATTTATATATCTCGAGCCACTCGACGAGGCAAAATATAGGCTCGAGCTCGAGTCGAGCTTTGACTCGAGAGCTCGCGAGCGGCTCGCGAGCAGCTCGGTTCGTTTGCAGCCCTAGCTGGGAGCAGCATGTTTGTCCATTTTTGTTGTGTTTTTCTTTATTATTTTTCCTTTCTTTTTCTCCATATTAGGTCTTTTAGTTAGTTTTTATCTCGTTTTGTAGTTTATCGCGTGTTTCCCTTTATTCTTGTCTTTTTGTGTTTTTCGTATGTTTTTTTCGTTTTTCTTCTTGTTTTTGGTGTGCAGGTCAGAAGCCCGTGAGAAATAAATTTAGCTCAGAAACAGGCCAAGAAATCATGTTTAGATAGATGGGGTCGTTGGCTACAAGAAGGAAAAAGCGGCGTTCGATTTCAAGTTCGGACGAGTCCGGACGGGCTCGATATGTGAAATCGCGCATGGAAGCCATCACCTTCAAGTCAAAAGCTTTGGGAGAATAGGTTTTCAAGAATAAGTTGGATTTAAAAGCACAATTACGTAGAAGGCTTCGCTAGCGACGCGTAGGAAAAAACAGAACTCAATTCCGAGTTCGGACGAGCCCAAACGGACCCGAGAAGCAAAGTCCAGCAGGCTGCCAGAGCCTTAGCGCCGCCTAAGGTGCCTTAGCGGCGCTAAGGCACACAGGATACCGGCGCTACACGGTACTGGCTCGAACGGCTAAGGCACCTTAGTGGCGCTAACTCCCCTTAGCGGCGCTAAGACCACCTGCAAGTCCTAGAATGGTATAAGAACCCCAAAAACTTATTTTCTTCTCCATTCTTTCACTTCCAGCTTGAAGGGGGAGGAACCCTAGGTCCGAAAATCGCCTCCCCCCTTCATTTTCCTTCATATTCTTCTTCTCTTATCCTTTTTTTCTCTATTTTTCTTCTTCTTTTCTTTCTTTCTCCTTCCCTTCTTCTTCTTCTTCTTTTCTCCTCTTCTCCATCTTTCTTCTCCATTTTTCTTTCTTTTTTCTTTCTTTTCCATTTTAGTGATTAAGCTTGTATTTTGGATTGGATTGATTGTAAGTATTTTTCTATTTTTCATCTCGTTTAATTCATGAGAATGATTATTTGGGGTGAAATGCTTTATTGTGTTGAATTCACGTTACTTAGCTAAATCTTATTGCTAGGGATAGGGGATGATTGTTCTCGTTTAACGTGTATTTGTCGGTCTTGAATTGTTCGTTCTTGTGCAGTTGATTTGATTACGAATTGATGAAATATTGTTTGATGATTGCTATAATCGAAGAGTGACACTTCGATCTTGCAATTGGAAACAATTGAATGTTGATTAGTCGAGTTAGGGTTTTGTTGATTCTATATGATTAGTCGATTAACTCTCTTCTAATTTAATTAGCGACTTTTAGAACCGAAAGGGGAGAAGTCGTAGATTAGGCTCGCATGAGGTAGATGATTTCGTAATTGAATAGTCTATAGGTTTTGGATTGAAATACGTGCTTATCGATGACTCGTCCCTTGTTACGAATAGTTATTGGGATTGGGATAATTGGCCTGTGTCGTATGCTTAAGTTTGTTCGTCTATGTTCAATCCCTTGTTACGAAGAGTTATTGGGAGCGAACCGCTAGATGCTTAAGCGAGAGCGTCAATCTAGAATAGAATGATTAATGTCCCGGTGTGCAAATAGAACATGAATTAATTATTCCCGACTCCCTAGCTTCTTTATCGTTGTTTCGTTTATATTTTTAGGTAGATTATTGTGTATTTTATTTCTTAGTTAATAATTATTCAACCCCCCTTATTTGATTAGAGTGTTTAGGATTTTATTTTCTTTTTGTGTGAAATCAATACCGAAGCTAAATTCCGAACCGCCTTCCTTGTGAGATCGACCCGGGGAACGAATCCTTCGATTCGGTACTCGGTAAAAATAACAATTTGTACACAACAACTTTGGCGCCGTTGCCGGGGAAGGCAAGTAGGATATTTAGTTTTGGTGTTTGATCTTATTTTCTGTGTTTCTCTTTATTTTAGTATTTTTAGTGTTTTTGTTTCTTTTGTGCATATGTGTTTTTCTCTTTTGTTCTTGTTTTAGTTTTTGCCTTCTTTTCTCTTCTTTTTTTCTTGGCTACGCGTGGTTGTTTGGTTCTAGTGTGCAGGTACAATGAATTTCAATCACGGGTACTATTCTCTGCATTACCCATTTTGGAACGACGAGCCGGTCTATTTTCCCGGGTACCACACCCAACCTTACCCGTATTCTTCCGAGCAGTGCTGGAACAATCTTCCGATTGAGCAACCTTCTGAGTCCTATGAATTTAATGATAAGCTCAGCCAGATTATGGACTTCATAGACTGCAAATCAGCTCGAGAAGAGGAGGCCGCATACAATGCCAAACTCGATCTCATCTTAGATCGATTGATGGCCCGAGCGAAACAAGAGGAGGAGATTGAGCTCAGATTTGCCCGATTGAGCGAGCAAGTGGGAAGTCTAGCAAGGTGCATCGACTCGATCGAGTCCCAGGCCCGAAAGCTCGAGGTTGTGGAACCACATCCCATGCCCGAGCATCTAAATGAGCTCCAGGACGACTCCTCAGAGTACAATGCCAAGCTCGACCTCATCCTCGATTGGATGATGGCCCGAGCAAACCAAGAAAAGGAGATTGAGCTCGGATGTGCTCGGCTGAGCACACAAATAGAGAGCCTCACTGTACATCTCGATTCGATTGAGGCACAAGTCGACAACCCACACCTCATGCTTGATCCTCAGGCTCGAATTCTGCAGCAAATGTGTGAGGCCGAAGAGGATGATTCTCTCACGACGTACGATGCATTAGAGGAGGAGGTCGATTCACAAGACCCTCCTCCCACATTCGAGTTGGAGTATCCGCCTCCGAGGCCACTGCACTGCTTTCCGGAGGTGATGGTATTTTCTTTGATTTGCTCAATTGATGCGCCTTTGATTGCTGAGGTTGACGAGGGAGCTCGGTTGGGGAAGGCTCTGTTCCAAACATTGGGGATTGCTCGTGAACAGACTCACTACATCAAGAACATAGCCACTTGTGCCCACAGTCCCCGCCTTCTGGCCTTAGAGCCAGCACTGCGACTTCTCGAGAATACAAAGGCGTGACACGATTGTCACTTTTTCCTAGACCCTGGATGAGTCACCTCAGGTTTCGTCAAGCTAATACGTAAAACAAGCGTTCTTGGGAGGCAACCCAAATGATATTTACCGCTTTCTTAGCTAATTTTGTTTATGCATTTTTAGTTTTTATTCTTGAATAATTGGAGTTTTCGGAGTTGTGTGGTTTTTGCTTGTCAGGACCTATCGAGGCTTGGAGCTTGGGCGAAAGGCATGCACTGAACTCTTACTCTCCTTGAGTCACCCCCGGTTTGCACACCTTTTCTTTTTTTTTGTTATATTCTTTTTAGTATGTTTCTTCCTTTTGCTTTTCCTTCTTAGTTTGTGTGCTTGTGTTAGCTGCTGGTATTGGTTATTGCATGAAATTTCTAGTTCTTGTATTTGGCTCCCGGTTTCGTGTTGAAGCAATGAGGACATTGCCTCATTTTAAGTGTGGGGGAGTTTATTTGGATATTGCATGCTTATGTGGTGGACCGGTCTAGCTTTAGGTTCTTGTTTTGTTGAGCATGTAGTGTTGGTGAATTATATGAATTGTTGATGAATGTTTGATGAAATTGGGAAGTTGTGATGACGGACGTGTGGTCATTGCCTCGGTATACGCTTGAGTGCTTTGAGTGACATATATTTGCCTTGTGAGGTTTTGATCCTTACTCTTCTTTCTTGTGAGATATTGGTCATATTCTTGAATGATTAGAACTTGCCTTGAGTTTGATTAGAAGGAATCGATTAGAGTTTGAAATTGCGAAAGTGATTGAGGCGTTTTGTTTGATTAGCTCTTTTTAGCCTTGTTCTTTGACCCTAAACGCTATTATCCCTAGTAGCCCGTTTGAGCCTTGAGCCTTTTCTTGTCAGCCACGCATATAATGTATTTTGTTGACTGATTTTGTGATGATTGGTGAAAATGGTGTCGCTGTTGAATGGGGTGAATTGGAGTTGGATTTATATTGCTTGACCTAAAAAAAAATAAAAACTTGAGAGTTCACAGGACGAATCGAATGGATTCTGCTCCTCTTACTAGTCGATTCATTTTGACAGGTAATGAGCATTGGGAAACTACTGTAGGAAACTTGGATGACCTCCAATGTCACACCTGCAGAATGTTGTCATTTGGATTCAATCTTGTTCGGAAAAAGTTACTCTCCAAATAAAAAAATATTAAAAAAAAAAACAGAAAAGAAAAGAAAAGACATGGGTCAAGTATTGCAATTCGATTAGAGCAATTAGGTGTTGTGTGTGGTGTTTTGGTTGGGGGTAGATGTGTTGTCAGGTTTATTCCGGATGAGTGGCAGAGAACTCAAGTAATCTATTTGCTCGAGAATTGTGATTTTTATTTGAGTTTCTTTTCCTTTATATATCCTTACCTTGAACCAAATAGCCTACATTACAACCCGTGAAGTCCTCTTAATTCGCAAGTTTTGAGCTTTGATTATTTCTGAGTAATTCAAACGATTGGCAAGCACATGTTGAAACTTGAATATTGACCAATCTGAGCGACCCAGTCATATATTCATGTAAAAGAATGAGTGAGGCATGTACTAATATTTCTGTGCTTGAGAGTTTGCCATTTCGAGGCCAAGTTTATATTTGAAGCATTTGGTTTCACGGTCGTTGGAATTCGACCTGGTTGAATTGGACATTTTGAAATTCTTCTTGTTTGAAACCATATCCATGCTCGCGTCTTGTTTTGTTTTCTTTTTGTTCGGGACGAACAAAGGTTTAAGTGTGGGGGAGTTGTTTGTCCCATTTTTGTTGTGTTTTTCCTTGTTATTTTTCCTTTCTTTTTCCCCATATTAGGTCTCTTAGTTAGTTTTTATCTCGTTTTGTAGTTTATCGCGTGTTTCCCTTTATTCTGGTTCTTTTTGTGCTTTTCGTATGTTTTTTCCGTTTTTCTTCTTGTTTTTGGTGTGCATGTCAGAAGCCCGTGAGGAATAAATTTAGCTCGGAAACAAGCCAAAAAATCATGGTTAGGTAGATGGGGTCGTTGGCTACAAGTAGAAAAAAGCGGAATTCGATTTCGAGTTCGGACGAGTCCGGACAGGCCCGATATGTGAAATTGCGCACGGAAGCCATCACCTTAAAGTCAAAAGCTTTGGGAGAATAGGTTTTGAATAATAAGTTGGATCTAAAAGCACAATTACGTAGAAGGCTTCTTTAGCGACGCGTAGGAAAAAACGAAAATCAATTCCGAGCTCGGACGAGCCCAAACGGACTCGAGAAGCAAAGTCCAGCAGGCTGCCAGAGCCTTAGCGCCGCTATAGGTGCCTTAGCGGCGTTAAGGCACACAGGATAGCGGCGCTACACGGTACTGGCTCGAACGGCTAAGGCACGTTACCGGCGCTAACCCCCTTTAGCGGCGCTAAGGCCCCCTGCAAGTCCCAGAATGATATAAGAACCCCAAAAACTCGTTTTCTTCTCCATTCTTTCAATTCCAGCTTGAAGGGGGAGGAACCCTAGGTCCAAAAATCGCCTTCCCTCTTCATTTTCCTTCATATTCTTTTTCTCTTATCCTTCTTTTCTCCATTTTTCTTCTTCTTTTCTTTCTTTCTCCTTCCCTTCTTCTTCTTCTTCTTCTTCTTTTCTCCTCTTCTCCATCTTTCTTCTCTATTTTTCTTTCTTTTTTCTTTCTTTTTCCATTTTAGTGATTAAGCTTGTATTTTGGATTCAACTTTTGGATCGGATTGATTGTAAGTATTTTTCATCTCGTTTAATTCATGAGAATGATTATTTGGGGTGAAATGCTTTATTGTGTTGAATTCACGTTACTTAGCTAAATCTTATTGCTAGGGATATGGGATGATTGTTCTCATTTAACGTGTATTTGTCGGGCTTGAATTATTCGTTCTTGTGCGGTTGATTTGATTATGAATTGATGAAATCTTGTTTGATTGATTGATATAATCGAAGAGCGACACTTTGATCTTGCAATTGGAAACAATTGAATGTTGATTAGTTGAGTTAGGGTTTTGTTGATTCTATATGATTAGTCGATTAACTCTCTTCTAATTTAATTAGCGACTTTTAGAACCGAAAGGGGAGAAGTCGTAGACTTAGGCTCGCATGAGGTAGATGATTTCGTAATTGAATACTCTATAGGTTTTGGATTGAAATACGTGCTTGTCGATGACTCGTCCATTGTTACGAATAGTTATTGGGATTGGGATAATTGACTTGTGTCGTATGCTCAAGTTTGTTCGTCTATGTTCAATCCCTTGTTACGAAGAGTTATTGGGAGTGAAACGCTAGATGCTTAAGCCAGAGCGTCAATCTAGAATAGAACGATTAATGTCCCGGTGTGCAAATAGAACTTGAATTAATTATCCCCGACTCCCTAGCTTCTTTATCGTTGTTTCGTTTATATTTTTAGGTAGATTATTGTTTATTTTATTTCTTAGTTAATAATTATTCAACCTCCCTTATTTGATTAGAGTGTTTAGGATTTTATTTTATTTTTTTGTGAAATCAATACCGAAGCTAAATTTTGAACCGCCTTCCTTGTGAGATCGACTCGGGGGATGAATCCCTCGATTCGGTACTCGGTAAAAATAACAATTTGTACACAACAAAGCAATTTCCAACTGAGATATACTCAGCCTCCGCAGTAGAGAGTGCCACACAATTTTGCTTCTTGATCAGCCATGAGATCAGATTGTTGCCGATGTAGAAACATCCTCCTGATGTACTACGCCGGTCATCAATGTACCCAGCCCAATCGGCATCGCAATACCCTGCAAGACTAGCAGTTGTATCATGAGAGTATAAGATTCTTAAGTATCTAGTAGAATGCTCAACCACCCCCCCAATCAGAAAGAAAGACAGCAAGCGCCTCTTCTCTCTGTAGTTGCTAATGTAGCTCCCGATTGAGTTAGACTACTGAGTTATCTCCCTGCGCGTAGTTGGTTGAGTCAGCTTCCGTGTGTGTATGTGAGGTGTTTCAACACATACCATTACCAAATCGATCCATTTTTTTGAGAAACCAAAGACAACCAAAGTTGAATGTCTTTGGAAGGGTTAAGGATTTTCAGGTGAACCTATGGTTGGTCAAGGAACCTTGTCAGATGTACCATGAACATACTTAATTATATGCTTCACAGCTTTCAGATGCGATTCCTTAGTATTAGCCTGATAACGAGCACACATACCAACACTAAAATACAAATCTGGCCTACTTGCAGTTAAATACAACAAACTTCCTATCATACTTCTATAGAGTGTAGGGTCAACAGATGTTCCAGTATCATCCTTAGAAAGCTTTTATGGCTTTCCATAGATGTTGCTGGACACTTAGAATTTTCTAAACTAAATTTAGTAACCAGATTCTTTGCATAGTTGGTTTGATGAAGAAAAATCCCATCCTTAGATTGCTTCACTTGCAAACCCAAGAAATAAGACATCTCACCAACCATGCTCATTTCAAGTTCCTCAGACATATGACTACCAAATTCATTAACCTAAGCTTTCGAGGTGGATCGAAAGATAATATCATCGACATAGATCTGTACAATAATAATATCTTTGTTAGACTTACGCACAAAGAGAGTTTGATCAACTCCTCCTCAAGAGTAGCACTTTTTAATAAAAAAATGAGTCAAACGTTCGTACCAGGCTTTGGGAGCTTGCTTGAGCCCGTACAACGCCTTTTTCAGCCTATAAATATAATCAGGATGATGAGGATCTACAAATCCTTCAGGTTGCTTCACATAAGCAACCTCTTTCAGAAATCCATTCAAGAATGCAGTTTCACATCCATTTGATATATGATAAAATCCAACAAACATGCAATAGATAAGAACATCCTGACCGATTCTAGACGCGCAACAGGAGCAAATGTCACATCAAAGTCAACACCCTCCTCTTGGGTGTACACCTGTGCCACAAGATGAGCTTTGTTCCTAGTAATCTCTCCTGATTCATCCATTTTGTTTTTTAAGATCCATTTTGTACCAATCACGTTAGAATCAGAGGGTCTAGGAATCAGTTCCCACACATCGTTTCTAACAAACTGTTCTAGTTCTTCCTGCATAATTAACACCCAGAAATCATCACATAAGGCTTCTTTAGCATTTTTCGGTTCTAACCTCGAAACATAATGTTAGTGTTATTTTTGTTATGTTTTTATTAATGTTTTTTATTATTATTTTTATGTATTTTTAGTAAGTTTATGGGATTTTGGGTAGTTTTTGGATTATTTAGTAATTTGTAATATTTAAGTATTTGTGTGGAATTTTGTATATTTTTCTTGTATTTTTTTTTTTGAGTATTTGTAAAATAAAGGATCGGTCGAAAATCTCGGAAGAGCAGGATTTTGGAAAGTTATTGAGTATGATCACATTAATGGAAAGAGGAGCTCGTTAGCTACACACAGGAAAAAGCGGAACTCGACGAGTTCGTACGGAACCGAAGAGTAAAATCGAGCGAGTTGCCGACACATTGGAAGTTAAAAATCTCTAGATAATTGTATTCTAGGAGAAATTTGAATAGAGGGGCTTGTTAGCGACGCGTAGAAAAAAACGGAACTCAATTCCGAGTTCGGACGAGCCCAAAACAAGCCCGAGAAGCAGAGCTGCCCGAGACGTGCGCGAATGCGCGCGGAAAATTCACTCTCGGATTTTGTCCGAAAATTCCAATCTTTCTCTCATTTTTCCTATCTTCTTTCACCTTTTCTTGCATTTTTCTTGGTGGTTGAATTATTGTTGAACTTTGGTTGATGTTAGTTGATGTTAGTATGCTATTTATATCTATAAATAGCAACATTATCATCAAACAAAAGGGGAGGAAAATTTTTCCATATCATTTTATCTTTCCACATTTCTATTTTTACTACATTCGTAAGTTTGAATTTGTAAGATTAAATTATTGAAGATTGTTGAAGTTTGGACATTAAGTTTGCACTTGCTCTAGCTTGTGGATTACTAGTAAGTTTTCTTTTTATTTTATGTTTATAATGATTTATTTACATAAGATTGTATGTTAAAATTACTATGAGTAACTAATTTCCTAACTAGGGTTAGGGGATAATCATTTCGGTTTATTATCGTTTATAAGTATTTTTATTGCTCAATCTTTACAAATTTTATTAATATTATGGTTAAATGTTTGATCACCATTTTAATCTACATAATCGATTTCATAACCGAAAGGGGCGAAGTTGATAGAACTTGATTTGTTTAGAATAGACATGTTCGGAAACGTATTGTTTATGTGTTAACCGTTCCACTAATTCATTTATTTAAGTTTATTCGTATATTACGAGAGTTAGTACGGATAAACCTCTAGATGAGTAAATTAAGTGAATCGTTTAACTGAGTAATTTAATTACCGATAAATGTTAATAAAACCGGAATTGATTATCCCCAATACCCTAGACTTTTACATTTATTAAAACTTATCTTTGTCATTTTAGTTATTCTCTTTTCTTCCTTAAAACTTATAGTTTGAAAGTATTTAACTAGTAGAACAATTTATTTGTTTGAAAGTTTTTACTAGTAGAACAAATTATAGTTTGAAAAGTATTTAACTAGTAGAACAATTTATTTGTTTGAAAGTTGTTACGAGAAGAACATCATTTTAGTTTGAAAGTATTTACGAGTAAAGCGATTTTATCGTTAGAAAGTATTTACTAGTAAAACGACTTTATCATTTGAAAGGTTTTCCGAGTAAAATGATAGTATTTATGTTACTTTTAATTTAGTTTAAAACCCCATTATTAAATTGAATTAGAATGTTTAGGAATATTTTCTCTTTTGTGAATTGAATAAACATACAATTTAATCCGACTAACCTTCCTTAGAGAACGACCCGAGTCGGGTAACTCGGTTATTACTTGCCCAAAAATATTACCAACAACATGGCGCCGTTGCCGGGGAAGGTTTAGGAATTATTTTGTGCGTCTATTCATATATTTTTTTTTTATTTTCCTTTTTTTTTTCTTTCTTGTGTTTCGCTTCATTCGTGTGAATTATTGTTTTTGTGTTTCTCTTTGTTTTTAGTTGTATTATTATTTTCGATGTGTTTTATAGTTTGATTTTTTTCTCGTTAACAGGTGCTCGTAACGCATTTTTCTTGTTTTTGCATGCGTACTAGGAGTGGCCGAGTGCTCATTCCGGAGGACAAATCCATTAACGAGGCTTTACGGGACTTGTTCGTCAATCTTTCTCTTGAACCATCGAATTCCAACAATCAAAGTGAGATGGCACATAACGAAGAGGAAGTGAACAACCCACCACGGTATCTCCTCCGTGACTTAGCCCAACCGGTGATTGGGCCGGTGACTTCATGCATCCGGCTAGGACCAGTGGCTCGGAATTACGAGCTAAAAACCATCCACTACAATCAACTTCCGTCATTTCACGGCCTTCCCAACGAAGATCCGCTCTATTTTATCCGTGAGTTTTACAACGTTCTCCAAACTTTTCCACTCCATGGGCTTAATGAAGACCAACTAAAGATGAGGTGTTTTCCCGAAACACTAACTTGGTTTATGACGCTTGCTCCCGACTCTCTCACTAATTGGGAGAAAGTTTATTCAAAATTTATCGGGAGATACTATTCTCATCAAAAGACGCAAGAGCTCCGATCACAAATTGTGTCTTTTGCCCAACAACCAAATGAGCCACTACACGAGGCTTGGGAACGTTTTAAAGATCTTCAAAGGCAATGCCCGCACCACAACTTTCCACCGGCTTTGTTGATGAACAGCTTCTACGATTCTCTCCATCAAAACCTTCAATACATGGTGGATAATGCGGCCGGTGGTGACATAGGAGCGAAGACGGCCGAAGAGATGATGGACATTTTTGAGACGATGAGTACAAACTCGTCTCAAAAGAGTAGCCGAGGAAAGAAAGTGATGGTCCACGAGATAGCTCCCGGACAAGATATGATGGCTCATCAAATAGCCGAACTCACAGAACAAATGCGGCTACTAAATGCGAGGAATGCACAACCGGTACAAACTATGGCGGTAGAACCATGCGGTACATGTGGAGTCCACGGGCACCGAGCCGAGGTGTGCCCTTCCGCTTTCGAACAAAACTTTGGGGAGCAATATGCAGATGCCAACGGTCTACAAGGATTCCAAAACCGACCAGTAAACGATCCGTACTCTAACACATACAATCCGGGATGGAGAAATCACCCCAACTTCTCGTGGTCAAACAACAACAACACCCAACAACCCCGACAAAATTTCATTCAACAACCAAATCGCCCGAATTTCGCTCCTCAACAACTCATGAGACCAAATTACCCCCAACAACAACCGCAAAGGGGCCCTATGGGAGGGATGCAAAACCAAGGGACCGGTCCAAGCTCGGGTACTCAAGACGACAAATTGGATAAAATCCTCCAATTCATGACGAATCAAGAATCCACCATCAAGCCTATCGAGACGCAAATTGGCCAACTCGCCTCAAGAGTTGGAAATTTGGAGGCCGAATCCAATAAAGGAAAGCTCCCAAGCCAACCCGAGCAAGCAAAGGCCATTACCGTTTTAAGGAGCGGCAAAGTTGTTGACAACCAAGTCCAATTGCCTGAGATAGAGAAACCAGAAGAAATAAATCAGTCCAAGGACGATGAAGTCGAAGAAAACTCACGGGAAAATTCGGAAAAGCCGATGGAAGGTACACTTTTGCACAAGTCCTCAAATCCTTTCAAACCAAGAATCCCTTTTCCGGGCCGACTCCGGGATGAGAAGCAAGAAAAACAATTTCGGGACCTCTACAACATGCTTTCAAAAGTGAATGTAAACCTTCCACTTCTTGACGTAATCAAGAATATGCCGTCTTATGTAAACTTTTTCAAAGACTTGGTGACAAAGAAAAGAAGATTCGAAGATGGCGAGAAGGTTGTGGTGTACGAAGCGGCTAGTACCATGCACCACGACTTACCCAAGAAAGAATGTGATCCTGGGGGTTTCGTGATCAAAATAGCCCTCGGGAATGGAAAAGAAGCTTTGGGGATGCTTGACCTTGGAGCTGGGATTAACCTTATGCCGTTTTCGATATTTCAACGACTCGGTCTCGGAGACTTGAGACCAACCCGAATGTGCCTCCAACTTGCCGACCGTTCAATACGATATCCCAAAGGAGTGGTGGAAGATGTACTTGTTCGTGTGGGGAAGCTCATTATCCCCGTAGATTTTGTTATTCTTGACGTGGGAGAAGTACACGAGAATGGGAAGGATCACACTATCCTTCTCGGAAGACCATTCATGGCCACCACCAACACTCTCATTGATGTAAAGAACGGAACGCTAAACATGACTGTATTGGGCGAATCCGTATCCATTTCAGTTCGAGATGCCACATCCGCATCCTCGGTGAATTTTTTTGAAGAATCTGCTTTTATGGATACAATTGATTCGTTCATCGGAGAAAATGGCCCAACGAGAATGGGAGGAGAGGCATACACACGACTTCGACAATGGCTCAGAACCAACTGTTGATCTTTGTGAAACCAACCAGTCAGACATTAAACTGACACTAGAACTCAAAGAATTGCCCCGACACCTTAAGTATGTATTCCTCGATGATGCACAACAAAAGCCGGTGATCATTTTTGTCGAGCTTGCGCAAGACGAAGAGAGAGAGCTACTTGAAGTACTTCAGAAAAATCAAAAAGCCATCGGATGGAGCTTCGGAGATCTTAAAGGCATTAGTCCCTCCACATGTATGCACCGAATTGTCTTGGAAGACGGTGCTAAGCCATTTCGGGATAGCCAACGGCGGCTTAATCCGAATATGATGGAAGTTGTTAAGAAGAAGGTGTTAAAGCTCTATTCTGAGGGGCTTATATTTTCGGTGGCCGATAGCGAATGGGTGAGCCCTATCCATGTGGTACCAAAGAAAGGCGGTATCACTGTTATTGAGAATGAGAAGAAATAGATGATTCCGACCCGTATCACTACAGAATGGCGGATGTGTATCGACTATCGGCGACTCAATGCCGTGACGAAGAAGGACCATTTTCCATTGCCTTTCATTGATCAAATCCTCGACCACCTATCAGGACATCAATACTACTGCTTTCTTGATGGTCTTTCTGGCTACTACCAAGTAGCTATCGCTCCCGAGGATCAGCCCAAGACCACGTTCACATGTCCGTTCGGAACCTTTGCCTTTAGACGGATGCCTTTTGGACTTTGCAACGCACCCGGAACCTTCCAAAGGTGCATGTTTTCTATCTTCTCCGACATGCTCGAGGACTTCCTCCAGGTATTTATGGACGATTTTTCTATCTTTGGTGATTCTTTTTCTCTTTGTCTCCGGAACTTATCTCGAGTTCTTGAGCGTTGCATTGAGTCTAATTTGACTTTAAGTTGGGAAAAAAGTCATTTTATGGTAAAAAGCAGAGTCGTTTTGGGACACGTTGTTTCTAGTCGAGGGATTGAAGTCGATAAAGCCAAGGTCGATGTGATTGAAAAACTTCCCCCTCCAGTAAATGTTAAAGGTATAAGAAGTTTTTTGGGTCTTGCGGGTTTCTATAGGCGTTTTATAAAAGATTTTTCAAAAATTAACCAACCCTTGTGTCGCTTGCTTGCTAATGATGTGTCGTTTGTCTTTGATAGTGCATGTTTAGATGCTTTTGAAAAATTGAAAAATAAGCTTGTGACAGCACCTATTGTGATTGCACCGGATTGGTCGCTACCTTTTGAAATAATGTGTGATGCATCGAATCTTGCGGTTGGAGCTGTTTTAGGTCAACGAGTTGATAAATTACTTCGAGTGATTTATTATGCTAGCTTGACTTTAAACGGCGCCCAATTAAATTACACGACAACCGAAAAAGAACTCCTTGCCGTGATTTTCTCTCTTGAAAAATTTAGATCTTACATTTTGGGATCTAAAGTAATTGTGCATTCTGATCATGCGGCACTAAGGTATCTTTTGAGCAAGACTCAATCGAAACCGAGACTTATTCGGTGGATTTTGCTTTTACAAGAATTTGACGTTGAAATCTGTGATAGAAAGGGTTATGAGAATGTTGTAGCGGATCACTTGTTTCGTATCATTCCGTCCGATTCGTCACTAGCATTGCACGAGCATTATAGAATTAATGATGATTTTCCATATGAGAAATTGAATAAAGTGTCGAATTATCCATGGTATGCGGACATAGTGAATTATTTGTCCAATGGTGTTCTGCTGGCTAACCTCTCTTTTCAAGAGAGGAAACGATTTGTTGCTTTGTGCAGGAACTATTTCTGGGATGACCCGTTTCTTTACAAGATAGGCAAGGATGAGGTGCTACGAAGGTGTGTTCCCGAGGAAGAGCAATCGGATGTACTTACCTTTTGCCACGAGCTTCATTGTGGAGGTCATTTTCAAGGACGAAAGACTGCCTTTAAAGTCCTTCAATCGGGTTTGTTTTGGCCTACTCTTTTCCGCGATGCTTATAATTTTTGTAAAACTTGCGACCGTTGTCAAAGGATTGGGAATATCGGTTCCCGAAATGAAATGCCTCTAGTTAACAGTTTACAAGTTGAAATCTTTGATGTTTGGGGCATTGATTTTATGGGACCGTTTCCTAAATCCTTTGGTTTCGAGTATATCTTGCTTGCCGTTGATTACGTGTCTAAGTGGGTCGAGGCTATCCCCACCAAGACATGCGATGCTAATGTTGTCGTTAAGTTTTTGCAAAGTAACATTTTGAGTAGGTTTGGATTCCCAAGAGCTATCGTGAGTGACGGAGGCAAACATTTTTGCAACCGTGTATTTGCAAAATTGATGAAAAAATACGCCATATCACACAAAGTTGCGACACCATACCATCCTCAGACATCCGGCCAAGCAGAAACGAGCAACAAGCAAATCAAGACTATTCTCGAGAAAACGGTGAATTCGTCCCGGAAGGATTGGTCCCGGCGACTCGATGATGCGCTGTGGGCTCAACGGACTGCATACAAAAGGGTGTTGGGAATGAGTCCTTTTCGGCTCATTTACGGAAAGGCGTGCCACCTCCCGGTTGAGATCGAACACAAAGCATTTTGGGCGATAAAGAAGATGAACTTTGACCTTGATACCTCCGGAAAAGAACGACTGTTGCAGCTCTCGGAACTCGAGGAATTGAGGAACGAGGCATATGAGAATTCGAAGATTTACAAGGACAAGGTTAAACGACTACACGACGCTCGCATTGTTCGAAAGGAATTAGCACCGGGTATGCAAGTTCTACTTTTTAACTCCCGACTTCGTCTATTTCCGGGAAAACTTAAGTCCCGGTGGAGTGGCCCGTTTATTATCGATGAAGTCCTATCTTTCGGAGCAGTTCGACTCCGAAATTCATCTACCGGTGAGTTATTTGTTGTCAACGGACAAAGGATAAAGCCATATATTGGAGGAGAAATCGGGAAGAAGCATGTCGAGACCGTCAATCTCGGCGAACCACAGTACGATTGATCGTTACAATGCCGAGCTCTAGGCAATAAACCGAGCACTTTTGTATATATTATTATAAAAAAAAAAAAAAATGGAGATCCCGAATCATCGTGATGTGTTGAAGAAAATACCGGCCCATGCACGATTCTTCAAGAAAGTTGCCACGAACAAGAAAAGGTCCGACAGTGACGGGGATGTGATAATCTGTGAGGCAGAGAGTGTTTTGCATCATCTCTTGCCAAAGAAAGAAATAGATCCTGGAGGCTTCGTGATCAACATTGCCTTCGGGAATGAGAAAGAGGCTTTGGGAATGCTCGATCTTGGAGCGGGCATAAATCTCATGCCACTATTTGTTTATCGACAGTTCGAGCTTAAGGGTTTGAAGCCTACATCCATCCTCCACCAGAACAACCCGACGCACAGTTATTTATCACTGTGCTTAGTACGTTTTTCTTTCTTTTTCTCTTTTATTTTGTACAATTTGTTTTAGTCGGTTAGTTATACTCTCTTGCACCGCGAATCGACAATGGGGACATTGTATGATTTTAAGTGTGGGGGAGTTTTACGTGAATATGTGGTTAACCATGTTTTCACGTAAGCACGAAAAAAAAAAAAAAAAAAGGAAAAAAATATATATATATAAAAAAAAAAAATTAAAAAAAAAAATTGTTTGAATTGTTTTGTTTAAGTTTTTATCTTTGTTCGGGACGAACAAAGAATTAAGTGTGGGGGAGTTGTTAGTGTTATTTTTGTTATGTTTTTATTAATGTTTTTTATTATTATTTTTATGTATTTTTAGTAAGTTTGTGGGATTTTGGGTAGTTTTTAGTTTTATTTAGTAATTTGTAATATTTAAGTATTTGTGTGGAATTTTGTATATTTTTCTTGTATTTTTTTTTGAGTATTTGTAAAATAAAGGAACGGTCGAAAATCTCGGAAGAGCAGGATTTTGGAAAGTTATTGAGTATGATCACATTAATGGAAAGAGGAGCTCGTTAGCTACACACAGGAAAAAGCGGAACTTGATTTCGAGTTCGGATGAGTTCGTACGGAACCGAAGAGTAAAATCGAGCGAGTTGCCGACACATTGGAAGTTAAAAATCTCTAGATAATTGTATTCTAGGAGAAATTTGTATTGGCATACATCATTGAATAGAGGGGCTTGTTAGCGACTTTTAGAAAAAAACGGAACTCAATTCCGAGTTCGGACGAGCCCAAAACAAGCCCGAGAAGCAGAGCTGCCCGAGACGTGCGCGAATGCGCGCGGAAAAATTCACTCTCGGATTTTGTCCGAAAATTCCAATCTTTCTCTCATTTTTCCTATCTTCTTTCACCTTTTCTTGCATTTTTCTTGGTGGTTGAATTATTGTTGAACTTTGGTTGATGTTAGTTGATGTTAGTATGCTATTTATATCTCTAAATAGCAACATTATCATCAAACAAAAGGGGAGGAAAATTTTTCCATATCATTTTATCTTTCCATATTTCTATTTTTACTACATTCGTAAGTTTGAATTTGTAAGATTAAATTGTTGAAGATTGTTGAAGTTTGGACATTAAGTTTGCACTTGCTCTAGCTTGTGGATTACTAGTAAGTTTTCTTTTTATTTTATGTTTATAATGATTTATTTACATAAGAATTTGTATGTTAAAATTACTATGAGTAACTAATTTCCTAACTAGGGTTAGGGGATAATCGTTTCGGTTTATTATCGTTTATAAGTATTTTTATTGCTCAATCTTTACAAATTTTATTAATATTATGGTTAAATGTTTGATCACCATTTTAATCTACATAATCCATTTCATAACCGAAAGGGGCGAAGTTGATAGAACTTTGATTTGTTTAGAATAGACATGTTCGGAAACGTATTGTTTATGTGTTAAACGTTCCACTAATTCATTTATTTAAGTTTATTCGTATATTACGAGAGTTAGTACGGATAAACCTCTAGATGAGTAAATTAAGTGAATCGTTTAATTGAGTAGTTTAATTACCGATAAATGTTAATAAAACAGGAATTGATTATCCCCAATACCCTAGACTTTTACATTTATTAAAACTTATCTTTGTCATTTTAGTTATTCTCTTTTCTTCCTTAAAACTTATAGTTTGAAAGTATTTAACTAGTAGAACAATTTATTTGTTTGAAAGTTTTTACTAGTAGAACAAATTATAGTTTGAAAAGTATTTAACTAGTAGAACAATTTATTTGTTTGAAAGTTGTTACGAGAAGAACATCTTTTTAGTTTGAAAGTATTTACGAGTAAAACGATTTTATCGTTAGAAAGTATTTACTAGTAAAACGACTTTATCATTTGAAAGGTTTTTCGAGTAAAATGATAGTATTTATGTTACTTTTAATTTAGTTTAAAACCCCATTATTAAATTGAATTAGAATGTTTAGGAATATTTTCTCTTTTGTGAATTGAATAAACATACAATTTAATCCGGCTAACCTTCCTTAGAGAACGACCCGAGTCGGGTAACTCGGTTATTACTTGCCCAAAAATATTACCAACACATAACAAGCAAAGTGACACAAGCCGGCTATTTTTCTAAAGTCAGGTTTTACACCACGAGTATTACGTTCAGTTATACCTCCTATGATCTTATCCTTAGGATAGTCCTTCTGAATTTTGGCAGGAGGATCTCGCCTAAATTCAGCCAGGTTTCCTGAGGATGCTGGAACACTATATTCATCACAAGAGCCAGCATGAACACCTTCATCAAATTCTGAGTTTTCAACTTTAATTTCATTCAAAATATTCTCAGGTTCAGCACTTACAGACTTCTTACCACTACTAACGACAACCTTGGACACATCAGGGATAAGAACAGTATCAGAAAAATCATGAAAGACAACATTGATTGACTCCATTACCACTTCAGTACACAAATTATATACACGATAAGCACGACTATTTGAAGAGTAACCAAGGAATTGACCAATGTCACTTTTAGATTCAAACTTACCCAGATGCTTCATGTCATTGTAAATGTAATAAAGACAACCAAAAACGTGAAAGTACTTCACATTGGGGGCCTTACCTTTCCAGAGTTCATATAAGGTGAGCCCTATACCTCGCCTACAAAACACACGGTTAGTGTTATAACATGCCGTGTTAATGGCTTCAACCCACCACTTTAAAGACATCCCTTGAGATACCAACATCACCCTGGCCATCTCTTGCAAAGGTCTATTCTTACGTTCTACCACCCCATTCTGTTGAGGGGTGATGGTTGATGAGAACTGGTGAAATATCCCACGAGAATCACAAAAAGACTCAAATCCACGATTTTCATGGTCACTCCTAATAGAAACGAGATTAGTTCTCTTTTCATTTTCCAATTTTAACACAAGTTTTTGAAATGCCTCAAGAGCATGTAATTTGTCCTTTAAAAAATCAACCCACGAAAATCTAGAATAATCATCAACACACACTAGAATATACTTCTTACCGTTGTAGCTCTCTACCTGTATTGGCCCCATCAGATCCATATGCATCAGTTCCATAATGTTTTTCGTACTCACCTCAGTCAATCTCTTATGTGAGGCCCTCTTTTGTTTGCCTATTTGTCATGAACCACAAACACGGGGTAGTTCTTTCTTCAGTTTCTGTAACCCACGAACAACACCTGTAGAAGATAACTCAAGTAAGTGAGGATAATTTATGTCCCAGTTTCTGATGCCAGAGTTCAACTATGTCAGTACTGGTCTTATTACATTTAAGTTCATGATCAACTAGGTAACAGTTGTCCCTAGATCTAGTGTTAGTAAGAACTTGGTTGTTCTCTTGATCAAAAACCAATCATTCAGATTTGGTAAAATTCATAAAGAGCCCTTGATCACACAGTTGACTAATACACAACAAGTTACCTTTCAAGTTTTCTACAAGTAGAACATTTTGAAGCTTAGGCAAACAAGGAACATTCAAGCACCCAATACCAAGAACTCTATTCTTGACACCGTCACCAAAGGTCACAGTACTAGAAAACACAGCAAAATATTAACCAAGTTAGATTGAGAGTCTGTCATATGACGGGAACAACCACTGTCAAAGTACCAATCAGAATTAGAAGTGGACTTCAGTGCAGGTATAGAAGATAAACACGTATTCTTACTGCCTTTAGGAACCCAAATCTTGTTCTGTTCATGATTTATCAGATCAACCTTTATCTTAAGTGCTTTCAAGGGCACACCATGTGGACTCCAATCATCAATTCAACCAGTATAAATATCGTTATGCATTCTATAACACTTAAAACGAATATGACCACGGATACCACAATAGTGACACACAGGCACAAAGTTCTTACCAGAATTCGTACGCTGATTTTTAGTAGAGTTAGACTTACCATTCTCTCCATCAATGCTGTAACCTTCTTTTACAAAGCTCAGATCTGACTTACTCAGAGATGTACTTGGTTCGCCTACCTTACCTTTCAGTTTCAGATCACAGACATTCTTACTCTGGTCTGCAGTACCTATTTGTTGACTCATCCTTTGAACTTCAGCAAATGAGGACTTGGGCTTATTGATCATTTTGATGATTTTGTCACTCTTGCTGAGCTTTTCTTCCATGGTTGCACAATAACTTCGGGGTGACACATTTTCCTCCATCACTCGACCAAGTTCTTCTTTGAGAACAACGATCTCGGTTTCCCTTTCACCCACAATTTCTGTACAGCAAACAACTCATTACGCAAGGATTCGATATTAAAGTTCTTCTCACCACTTACCTGCTTGCTCAGTTTACCGCTGTGTTCAAATCAAGAAATTTTGGCATGACAACTGTTGAGATCCTTGTCTTGCTTTCCAGCCTGAAGATTAGATTTGATGAGCTTCTCGTTCAACTCCACGGTCAGAACTCTCATCTTTTGAAGCTCACTCCTGAGATAAATGATCTCTTTCTCACGTTCTACCGACCGTTTTTCCAATCGCATCATCTTTTCAGTCTGCGCTTGATACTTCTTGATGATTTGGGCAGCTTTTAAACACTTCTCTATAGCGTACTTGTGAAGCACAAGGTTCTCTACAGCAGAATCGGAGAATTCCTCAGGTTCGTAGTCACTCAATTCTTTAGTATAAGAACTTGCATCAAATTCGACATCAGTAAGATGCACAGAGGATGTAAAGCAGTTATAATTATTAAGAGGATATATAGCAATATTATTGGTATAGTGAGAGTTTTCAGTATTCTCAGATTCTTCATCCTCATCTTCACTGCAGTCGGACCATGTTGCCTTATAAGTCTTGTTCTTCCTCTTGAAGTTAGGACACTTTTTCTAAAAATGACCGAACCCTTTGCATTCTCGACACTGACCTTTTTCAACTCCCTGATTAACGTTCTGAAACTTGCTCAACTGCATATTGGGACGCCGATCACCCGATTGTTGAATCATGTTCTTACTTCCTTCAAAGGGTTTGTTTCCTTGAAATCGTTTCTTCTGAAACTTCTTCAGTTTTGAGACATTTTTAGTAAGGACAGTGAGAGCCTTCATAATCTGATAAGCATCAAAGGATTCTACATCCGAATCATCCTCTTGAATTACCACTGTACGAACCTTGGCTTTTAGAGCTAAGCCTTTTCCTTTGGCTATCTTCATCGAATCAAAATTATGGTTTATTTCAAACGTGCGTAGATCGCCAAGAAGATCATCAATGCCAAGTGGTTTAATTCTCTGGAAACTCTCCAAAGCTGTGATCTTAATTCCAAACCTATCCGGCAAGGTTCTCATCAACTTCTGTACTTGCCTCGCCTCCGATATTTGTTCACCAAGTATTGCACTTTGGTTTATAAGATCACAGAAACGAGCATAGTACATGTCAATAGTTTCATCATCTCTCATCCGGATCTCATCAATTTCGGTCGTGATCCTTTGAAGCTTCAAAGATTTCACAGCGTTCGTACCTTCAAACTGCCTCTCAAGAATGTTCCATGCGTCGTGAGCTGTGGTGCACTGAATAATCATCTTGTGACGAGTTGGATCCACAACCGACATGATAGCATATAGTGCACCAAAGTTCGCTTCTTCTGCTTGTCTTTCTTCATCAGTTCAAATATCTCTTGGTTTCTCGACTAGAACTTGAGCAGCCGAGGTTGACGACGAGGATTCACTTGCTTTAGTTTCCAAGGGAATTTTTTGCATAAGTGGTATAGTCCATCCTAATTCAACAACTTGCCAGGTTCCTATCAGCAGCCATCTTCAATCTTCAAGTAGGGTATTTATGCAACCCTAGGCGTGGAGTTATCTCCAAGTAGCATTCTTTCCTTTTTCTGATTTCCTTCCAAGTTAAGTACCAAGAATTATGATAAGTATATATCTCCTTTATCTCACTCCAAGATCTCCTCATAATGCACGCCTCTCTTTAGTCCATGCATATCCATTCCTAAAATAACAGAATCAACATAAGATCATGCAAAACATATTTATGATATAAAATCGACTCATATATATACATATATAAATAAATATTCGTGAGTATAAAATAATATAAAAGAACTTCCCTTTTATAAATCATGCATGTAAGAACATATCTTCACTTATATTAAATTTTTGAACTTCATTGCCAAAAATATAACTCTTTCAAACCTCACTCTCCATCCTCGTTTATTATTTAAGCTACCAAATTTTAGTTAAAAAAACATCAAGAAACATAATAATAGAATAAACTATAGGCACGTGAGAAATTGTAGAATTGTAGGTTGAAGGTCATATTTGACAAGCACCTGGTATTCCATTAGCTTCTCCATGTGGTCTCTGTCTTCTAAGCTAGACTCCTTGAAAAATCTAGTCGATCATTATCACAACGAAGAAGCATAAAAACTGAAAGAAAAGCAATAAAAGATACCAAAACATCATATATTTAGTTATTTACCACACTCCCTTGGAAAGGCCTTTCAGATACATCAAAAATATACCTCAAAGACACTGTTAAGATTTGGCAATAGCTGTTAATGCAAAATATACTTCTGACGTCACATTACCAATAAACGAGATTGATTAAAGTCACCCACTCATCCCATAATGTATACATCATTTCAAAATCAGATAAATCTAATACAATCACTAAATACAGCATCTATTTTACTACGTACCGCATCTTGAAAAGACAATTTTGCCCTTTCCTCTTTATTTTTTTTTAAAAAAAATGTCCCATCTTCCAACCAACTTGCCGACCAAACCGAGCTCCGAAAAATTCCAAAAATACCTCCGAATAATTCCGGCGAAAAAATGTCATCCAACGAGACAGGTCACGTGGCGGCCGGCGAGTCAAACCGGCCGGACTAGAGCCGGCCGGCCGGTACTTTTCGGCCAGGCCTCACATGGCCGAAGCCGGCCGGACCCTGACCGGCCGCGATTGCCGGTCGGCCGATTCCAGTCCGGCCGCCTTTTTTTTGCGCTTTTTTTGAATTAAAAAACTTTAAATATTATAAAATATATTATAAAATTTCATATATATTAATATATATTTTTATAATATATTAAAAAAATAAATAATTGAATATATTAATAAAATATATATATTGATTATTTATTTTTTCGCAGTTTCTATTTTGTTTATAAAATATATTAATAAATTATATATTAATTTGTAATTAATATAAATATATATATTAAATTATATGTATAAATTACTTTGTATATTTTTTTTTAAAAAAAATCGCGGTTTTTAATTTTTGTTAATTTAAAAATGTTGAAATATTAAAAATATATTTAATTAATTTCATATATATTATTGTATATTTTATAATAAATTAGAAAAATTAATAAGTAAAATATATTAATATATATTTTATCATTGATGAATTTTTTTTTAATTAATATATATATATATATATTAAATTAATATATATTAATAATTTGTGTATATTAATTAGTTTGTATATATATTTATTTTTTTTCTTGCTTTTTTTAACTTCAAAAATGTTTAAATATTAAAAATGAATTTAAATATTTTCTCATATATTATTATATATTTTATAATAAATTAGAAAATTAATAATTAAATTTGATTAATAATTAAAATATATTAATAATTTAAATTAATATATATTAAATTATATAAATTAATAATTTCATATATATTATTATATATTGATATATATGAATATATATTAATATAGATTAATAAAATTAATATATTTTTTGCATTAATATATATTAATAAAGTTAATATATTATGTATAATATAATATATATTATATTAGTATAATTATTATAAATTATAATAGTATAAGATATAATATCTATCATTATATAAAAAGAATAACCTTTTTACAAATTTAGAAACTTTTTCCCGCCAAAATCATTAAATATATCCTAATATAGTAATTGCTGGACAAATCTAAATAGGAAAAAAAAATCGGCTCATTTTTTTTAGTTTATCAAAACCGTTGTTTGACAATAAATATTTGTTTTTCTTTTTCCTATTTTTAGTATAAATCTACACGCTTATCTCTTCTGTTACAAAATCTCATTGCATACGTCTCCCGTGTTTAAAAAATTTCATCCCTTATCTATACAGATTTAAAAAAATAAAATAAAATAGAAACCAATTCATAATTACTACTAGAAATCCATTATCTTTAAAAAGAAAAAATAAAATAAAATAGAAACTAATTCATAATTACTACTGAAAATCCATTATCTACTTTAAGAAGCTAATTTTTATCAGTCTAATTACTAATATTTTTACAAATATTATAAGCTAACCATACAAAAAAGTATAATAATAATTTTAAAATGGTGTGTAATTAAATTTTTTTATATTATCTTATACAAAATAATTTTACATTGTTTGACCCCGAATCTTTAATTCATAATTATTAAGTATTGTTTATCTTCCTCTTTAATTTATAATTATTTCTTTTTTTGCTTCCTCTTTTTAAATAGGATCAATATTAGTTTTCACTTAGGTCATTGAGTGACTCAAACTCGAGGTCTATTTATAATATTGTTAATTTAATATTGTTTCCGTGCATCGCACGGGCTATACACTAGTATACTATATTAGTATAAATTATTACGTTATAGATTTAAACTGATTATCTTATAAAATAAAATTTATTTATATTATGTTAGAAGTTAGAAATTATTATGTTATAGATTAGAATTGATTATCTTATAAAATAGAATGTATTAATAATATGTTAGAAATTATTGTGTTATACATTAGTATTGATTATCTTATGAAGTATAATTTATTGATATTATGTTAGAAGTTATAAATTATTTTGTTATAGATTAGAATAGATTATCTTATGAAGTAGAATTTATTGATATTATCTTAGAAGTTAGAATTGATTATATAATACTTAAAAATAATCATTATTATGTTTTAAATTATAATTGATTATTTTGTAAAATTATTAACATACATCGTAATATATTGCACGTGCCAGTAGAAGATTTTGGACGAGACGGTGTTGATTACAGACCTACTTTCACTACAGATGACCTTTTGATAATTGTGAAAAAATTGTTAAAAGGGCAAAAGATAGCAATTATATGGGATTTCGAAATGGTCATCTCAAAATACGAAAAAGAAGAAAAACAGAAGGTGTTGAGGTGTCATCGAGGGGAATGTTACAGAGGCAGTGTTGTAGAAGATTTAGCTAATGCTGTTTTGAAATGTTCGATCGGATAAGATGGGACGGGGGTGCTTGTAACAAGCAGCACTGGATGGAAGTTATAGCCGACCTCTTTCCTATTGTTACACTGTTTAATGCAGTTGTCATGTTGTTAGGCTGTGTGTGGTCCCAGAGATAACAATATCGACCATTTTAGTACGACAGTATTCCCACTTCACGCACTATTCACGGCTACACGACCTGAACGCGAGATTGTCATAGGTCATTTCGGTTCTTACAAACACTTCATTCGTTTGAATCTGACTTCTAAGTTTACATTACCGCCTATTTGTAATTGTTGTGAGAGATACCGAGATGGGACGGGACAAGGATGGGATGATCACTACCAGAGCAGGGTCTAGTTGTGGCGTGATATTCGTAATGGAGCTGGATTTTGATATATTATGATATTTGACTTATGTTTGTGATTGATGACATTCATTATATTATTGATATATTATGATATTCGGTCGTATTTATACGTTAATTTCGAGTTATGTTTGTTATGAACTTGTTGAGGATATAATGAACTAACAACAAATACAGTTAAAAAAAATGATATTAGTATAATTAGCATAAATTATATTAATATAAATTAGAAATGATACTAGTTTGAAAAAAATTATATTAGTATAAATTATTATGTTATAGATTTGAATTGATTATCTTATAAATTAGAATTTATTACTATTATGGTAGAAGTTAGAAATTATTATGGTATAGAATTAGAATTGATTGTCTTATATATTAGAATTTATTACTATTATGTTAGAAGTTAGAAATTATTGTATTATAGATTAGAATTGATTGTTTTATCATAATAATGTTAGAAGTTAGAAATTCTAATTCTATATCATAATAATTCTAACTTCTAACATAATAATAATAATAAATTCTAATTTATAAGATAATCAATTCTAATCTATAATACAATAATTTCTAACTTCTAACATAATAGTAATAAATTCTAATATATAAGACAATCAATTCTAATTCTATACCATAATAATTTCTAACTTCTACCATAATAGTAATAAATTCTAATTTATAAGATAATCAATTCAAATCTATAACATAATAATTTATACTAATATAATTTTTTTCAAACTAGTATCATTTCTAATTTATATTAATATAATTTATGCTAATTATACTAATATCATTTTTTTTAACTGTATTTGTTGTTAGTTCATTATATCCTCAACAAGTTCATAACAAACATAACTCGAAATTAACGTATAAATACGACCGAATATCATAATATATCAATAATATAATGAATGTCATCAATCACAAACATAAGTCAAATATCATAATATATCAAAATCCAGCTCCATTACGAATATCACGCCACAACTAGACCCTGCTCTGGTAGTGATCATCCCATCCTTGTCCCGTCCCATCTCGGTATCTCTCACAACAATTACAAATAGGCGGTAATGTAAACTTAGAAGTCAGATTCAAACGAATGAAGTGTTTGTAAGAACCGAAATGACCTATGACAATCTCGCGTTCAGGTCGTGTAGCCGTGAATAGTGCGTGAAGTGGGAATACTGTCGTACTAAAATGGTCGATATTGTTATCTCTGGGACCACACACAGCCTAACAACATGACAACTGCATTAAACAGTGTAACAATAGGAAAGAGGTCGGCTATAACTTCCATCCAGTGCTGCTTGTTACAAGCACCCCCGTCCCATCTTATCCGATCGAACATTTCAAAACAGCATTAGCTAAATCTTCTACAACACTGCCTCTGTAACATTCCCCTCGATGACACCTCAACACCTTCTGTTTTTCTTCTTTTTCGTATTTTGAGATGACCATTTCGAAATCCCATATAATTGCTATCTTTTGCCCTTTTAACAATTTTTTCACAATTATCAAAAGGTCATCTGTAGTGAAAGTAGGTCTGTAATCAACACCGTCTCGTCCAAAATCTTCTACTGGCACGTGCAATATATTACGATGTATGTTAATAATTTTACAAAATAATCAATTATAATTTAAAACATAATAATGATTATTTTTAAGTATTATATAATCAATTCTAACTTCTAAGATAATATCAATAAATTCTACTTCATAAGATAATCTATTCTAATCTATAACAAAATAATTTATAACTTCTAACATAATATCAATAAATTATACTTCATAAGATAATCAATACTAATGTATAACACAATAATTTCTAACATATTATTAATACATTCTATTTTATAAGATAATCAATTCTAATCTATAACATAATAATTTCTAACTTCTAACATAATATAAATAAATTTTATTTTATAAGATAATCAGTTTAAATCTATAACGTAATAATTTATACTAATATAGTATACTAGTGTATAGCCCGTGCGATGCACGGAAACAATATTAAATTAACAATATTATAAATAGACCTCGAGTTTGAGTCACTCAATGACCTAAGTGAAAACTAATATTGATCCTATTTAAAAAGAGGAAGCAAAAAAAGAAATAATTATAAATTAAAGAGGAAGATAAACAATACTTAATAATTATGAATTAAAGATTCGGGGTCAAACAATGTAAAATTATTTTGTATAAGATAATATAAAAAAATTTAATTACACACCATTTTAAAATTATTATTATACTTTTTTGTATGGTTAGCTTATAATATTTGTAAAAATATTAGTAATTAGACTGATAAAAATTAGCTTCTTAAAGTAGATAATGGATTTTCAGTAGTAATTATGAATTAGTTTCTATTTTATTTTATTTTTTCTTTTTAAAGATAATGGATTTCTAGTAGTAATTATGAATTGGTTTCTATTTTATTTTATTTTTTTAAATCTGTATAGATAAGGGATGAAATTTTTTAAACACGGGAGACGTATGCAATGAGATTTTGTAACAGAAGAGATAAGCGTGTAGATTTATACTAAAAATAGGAAAAAGAAAAACAAATATTTATTGTCAAACAACGGTTTTGATAAACTAAAAAAAATGAGCCGATTTTTTTTTCCTATTTAGATTTGTCCAGCAATTACTATATTAGGATATATTTAATGATTTTGGCGGGAAAAAGTTTCTAAATTTGTAAAAAGGTTATTCTTTTTATATAATGATAGATATTATATCTTATACTATTATAATTTATAATAATTATACTAATATAATATATATTATATTATACATAATATATTAACTTTATTAATATATATTAATGCAAAAAATATATTAATTTTATTAATCTATATTAATATATATTCATATATATNATATATATTAACGAAATATAATTATTTTTTTATTTTAATATATATTTAACGAAATATATTTATATTTAAAATAATACTTATTTTTAATTTTTTATAATTTTTAAATTTTTTAATTAATTTTTTATTTTCTTAATGTATATAAACAAAATATATTTATATTTAATATATATTATTTTTTAATTTTAATTTTTTATATTTTTTATTTTTATTTTTTAATTTTTGTTATTTAGGTGTAATGTCACATCACGCCACATATATAACACATAGGAAATTCAAAAATGTTTAAATGCCACTCATCACTTAATCCCGCCACGTCATCACTTAATCCTGTCAGAGGTGATTGCTGTATCTTTTCCGACCAAAATGTCAACTAATTGTTTCTTTTCCGTGCGGGACAACAAAATGTCTCTTTTCTTCACAACACCAACTTAGTGTATTTTTTTTGTAATTTTGGCACCCATAAACTCACAATATTTGTACCAGTTCTAATTTTTAGACCCATCTTACAATCTTCAACAAAGAATAATTATTAACAGATTTAATATTTCGTCATAAACTTCTTTCTAACCAGCTTCCCAGTCATGTTTTCTGTTAAAATTTGTATTCTTAGATAAACTCTATGAATTTGATGTATCAATAGTATATTGAAGGTAGTAATCAACACATGAAGATAGGAGCCAATACAGGAAGTTTCTTACCTGCCACTAATTTGTAAATAATTATATCCAAATATGTAAATGATGTAAAATGAAAACAATAAACTTTCCTGCTTCTCGCATAGCTCAGCAGAGATTGATAACCACTCTTCATTTGGATATGCAATTGTTATATGGCATACCCTTTCGTGAGTTTTGGGATGAAAAATACTACCTCCTATGTTTTTTAGATGTCATTTTAGTTTTATCAACCATTAACTAAATAAACTAGCAACTATCATGTGCACAATATAATAAGTAATATTTGAGAATTTAATATTAAAATTTTAGATAATGAATATATTATATTTTTAAAATTTAATCATTAGAAAAAATAAATTAATGATTGTTTATTATGAACAATTGTTAATTATCATTAGATAATAACAGTTTGATTATTATTATTATTATTATCACAAAAACAATTGTTTATAAGATTCTAAAGTTGTTTGACTATGCTATTAAAACAATTTACTAATTGTTTTTAAAGAATTTTTTTCATGAGATACAAATGAAATAGATAATATTGATGTTAAAATATATAACTTGAAACAATTGTTTATAATTATTGAATTTATATTTTTTGTGAATTATTATTAGTTGGTATTAGCATTAGTTAATATATAATATATTAGAAAAACATATGATTACACTCAATAAGATGTATTAATGTGAGAAGTAAAAAATATTAATGATAAATTTTGTAATCGAAAATGGAGGGAAAATTTTAGAGGTTTTATTAAATAGGTTTTTTTAAATGTTATTAGCTAATAATTATATATATATATATATGACGTTTTGGATCTTTTGTACATATTTTTCCATTATTACCCTTATTTAGTTAATAATTACACCACGTCTTTTCATATTCACTTTTCATCTTCTCTCAAAACATATTATTAGCAAAAAAAATATTCTTAATTATTGTGCAACTTCTCAAAACGACACTTATTAAAAATAAGAGAGAGTATGTTTTTTATGGAACAATGTTTAAAAAAAAGTCCATGTTAAAAAAAATATTTTTAATTATTGTGCAACTTCTTAATTATTATATAACATTAGACTATGTATATATATCAAAAAATATAATTATAAAACCGTTAGTTAGGGTTGCTCCATACTTCTATACGATGTCACCCTAAACTTTACAAGCATTTGGACTCTTACATATTTCACCTCATCTTTCGAAAAACTTAGTGCATGCTTGGATATAGGTGTATAAAAAAAAATCAAATCACAACTCAAATGTAACTCATCTTTAACTCAATTACAGTATCATTAGTATTATCAATATAACTAAATAGTTTAAATCAATCACCCTTATACATAACACCGACTTTAATTTACTCACATAATTTTAACTATTCATCACTTTCAATCACTTTTCTCCTATTTTTACATCAAACAAATATTAATTATTTAGTTTTAAATATTACTAGTCCAATACTCATGTACTACATGGATACATGTTATGATTTTTATTACAATTAAATAATAATAACAACAACATTTGTTTTAGTTTTTAAATACATTTTTAAAAAAATGTATTATTATTTATATTTAAAATGACGTTGTACTTACACGACTTACCCTCTTATATTATAACTTTTTTTAATATATATGAGAAACTACTTTATAGTTAATATAGCTTAAATAACTTATTCTTCTGAATTAATATTAATAGGTAATTTAATTTTAATTATACAGATAAATAAAATTATTTATTTATTTTGTATGTACAACATATATGTCAACTCGAAGCTCAACAAGACATGATTAATTAAATTATTAACTTCTAAATATATTTATAGTTTAAGGTAGTAAATTTTTTATAATTTTAAAAGAAATATGAGTAAAAAAGAAAGATTGGGATAAAAATTATACTTTATAAATCACACATATAATAGATAATTCTATTAAACTATAATTAATGCTATTAAAAAAGTTCATAAATATCCAATATAGTTATAATTATACCAAGTCTAGTTACTTTTGAATTGAAAATAAATTAAAAAATTTTAAATCAACCAATCAAAATTCAACGGATAATAGGCCTTGTTTGTTTATTGGCTTTTTGCCTTACTTTAGCGTTTTGACTTTTTTAATCCAACCAAAAAAGACATTTGGTAAATAGCTTTCGAAATCAACTTTTTTGATAAAACTGCTAAAAATAAAAATGCTGTCTTTTAGAGCGTTTTGAATGGCTTTTTGAGGCAAAAATAATTAAAGCCATAATTGCCCTTTTCTCTTTCATGGCATTACCCGCAACTTCTCTGTGAAATCAGGACAAATAAAAACTCTACCCTTACAACTTCTGCAAATTGAAAAAAAAAACAAGAAAAGTCACAGGCTTGGGAGACGGCCCAAAGCTCTATAACGAGAGGATTTCGACCGCACGACAGCAACCATCCATGGCAAAAAGAATCGAACAGTAGAATTAACAAATCGGGAAATATTTTCCGCAGTATTTAATTATCTGTCCGATTTGGATATGTGTTGATATAAATGCGATAATTGTTCATTTGGATATGCAATTGTTATATGGCATACCCTTTCGTGAGTTTTGGGATGAAAAATACTACCTCCTATGTTTTTTAGATGTCATTTTAGTTTTATCAACCATTAACTAAATAAACTAGCAACTATCATGTGCACAATATAATAAGTAATATTTGAGAATTTAATATTAAAATTTTAGATAATGAACATATTACATTTTTAAAATTTAATCATTAGAAAAAATAAATTAATGATTGTTTATTATGAACAATTGTTAATTATCATTAGATAATAACAGTTTGATTATTATTATTATTATTATTATTATTATTATTACAAAAATAATTGTTTATAAGATTCTAAAGTTGTGTGACTATGCTATTAAAACAATTTACTAATTGTTTTTAAAGAATTTTTTTCATGAGATACAAATGAAATAGATAATATTGATGCTAAAATAAATAACTTGAAACAATTGTTTATAATTATTGAATTCATATTTTTTGTGAATTATTATTAGTTGGTATTAGCATTAATTAATATATAATATAATAGAAAAACATATGATTACACTCAATAAGATGTATTAATGTGAGAAGTAAAAAATATTAATGATAAATTTTGTAATCGAAAATGTTTTAAAGGTTTTATTAAATAGGTTTTTTTAAATGTTATTAGCTAATAATTATATATATATATATATATATATATATATATGATGTTTTGGATCTTTTGTACATATTTTTCCATTATTACCCTTATTTAGTTAATAATTATACTACGTCTTTTCATATTCACTTTTCATCTTCTCTCAAAACATATTATTAGCAAAAAAAATATTCTTAATTATTGTGCAACTTCTCAAAACGACACTTATTAAAAATAAGAGAGAGTATGTTTTTTATGGAACAATGTTTAAAAAAAAGTCCATGTTAAAAAAAATATTCTTAATTATTGTGCAACTTCTTAATTATTATGTAACATTAGACTATGTATATATATCAAAAAATATAATTATATAACCGTTAGTTAGGGTTGCTCCATACTTCTATACGATGTCACCCTTAACTTTACAAGCATTTGGACTCTTACATATTTCACCTCATCATTCGAAAAACTTAGTGCATGCTTGGATATAGGTGTATAAAAAAAAATCAAATCACAACTCAAATATAACTCATCTTTAACTCAATTACAGTATCCTTAGTATTATCAATATAATTAAATAGTTTCAATCAATCACCCTTATACATAACATCGACTTTAATTTACTCACATAATTTTAACTACTCATCACTTTCAATCACTTTTCTTCAAATTTTACATCAAATAAGATTTTATTTAGGGCTCATGAGTCATGATGAGAATTTTGGTAAGGTAATATATTGAAAAAGATTTTTATCAAATAAGATTAAGGACAAATATAACTTGATTGTTTTTTATTTAGAATTTTGTGGTTGACACCAGGGGCGGACGCATAAATTTGAAAGGGGAGGGATACAATTAGGGGTGTGCATCGACGACCGAACCAAATTAGGAAAACCGAAATAATTGAACCATACTATGCCAATAACCGAAATCGACCGAATTATCAATTTAAACAGAGCATTAACTGACCGAACTTCTTTGTCGGTTTTCAAACTATACATTTAAATATATATATATATATATAATATATATTATATAATAATCTATATAATATAATGGTTATTTTCATTTATTGCATATAGCTCATATAGCCCACCGGCAGACGCCCTTTATGTACTATATTGTATTTTAATATTAATGTTCATTAATTAAACTAAATTCATTTTAGTGAAAATTCATAATTCTTAACATAAATAATCAAATAATTAAAAAAGAAAATATATAGAAGGTAATTAGTTAATAGATCTATTTATAAGAGCTAGTTTAATCACCCAAACCCCTCAATTAAAACAATCTACCTAATTACATACATCATTTTTCTTTTAGAAAATAACTAAAATAAAAGATGTATAAAAATCAATCATCTAGTTATGAATGATATTTCATAAAAGTTCATTTAAGAGCCTATTAGGTTTAATTTTTTATCAATCTTTATTGGACATTTGTTCATTCTTTCTCTCTCTCTCTCTCTCTTTTTCTAATATATATATTTTAGATATATAAGCCTTCTTAAGTCTTAATCCTCTCGCCCCTTTTTTTTCTATAGAAAAAACCTAGCCTCGCATCTTCACTTCGCCGCAGATTAAGCCTTCTCCGGCACAGGAGCGGCTCGGGCCAGTGGTCACCCATGACCGCTCGGCCGCCCCCGATAACGTGACTCTTCGATTTTGCTGCAAAAGCTGTTTCAATGAGAGCGACTGCGGTGGTGGGCCTCGGTCGGAGGCGGGCGGTCTCCCTCTGATAACGCCAGCGGTCTTCGATTGGATGGTTCACCATCAATTTCATTGGGTCGGCACTCGGAGGCTCATCGGTCGATTTCAGGCTGGGCTTCTGGGTATGGATTTTGGTGCTCGAGCTTGAGATATCAGCGGACTGCGGTGGTGTTGGGAGGCGTGTTGGTCGGCGGGCGGATCGGGACTCCGGCGTCTGCGACGTCACTCATCGGGGTGCGGGAGTAGCAGGATTAGCCATCTCTCATTCCCTCCGGTTCTCTGGTGTTGGGGACTGGGTGGGTCCGACGCCTTTTAGTTTGGCTAGTGGTGTTAGGCGAGCTAACGTGGGGTTGTTGCAGGGATTTGGCTGGTCGTACTCTCGGTCGAAGGTGGGTTGATTCGGGTTAGTCTCGGGATCTTGGTTTAGCTTCTGTATAGGCGTTCGACAGCAGTTTCGGAAGTTGAGCATCGATCTCGGTTCTTTCTTGGATTGATTGGTTCTCTACTGGTTTTGATCCATTCTTTTGTTGGAGAAGGGCGTTATATGTTTTGTGTTTTTGTTGTTGCGTCTGTTTTGTGTTGTATGTGTTGTCTTGGCAGTAGTGATTGTTTGTGTTTTGTATTTTTGGTTTGGACCGTTGGCCCCTGTGAGCCCGAATGTCAAACTTATTACTCCGTTGGGGTCCGACACTAGGGTATTACCCTGTTGGGGTCCTTGTAATTGTTCTAGTTGTTTGTGTTATTGGTTAGTTTAGTTGTGAGTGTGTTTTTTAGTCTAGCGTTGCTAGTCGGGATTCTAGGCGGACTTCTGACCTGTCCTCCCACTTTTTCAGCTGTTGGCTGCTGTGTATTCGCACATTTGTCCATTTTGATTTATAAAATTATCTATCGTTTCGGAAAAAAAAAAAAAA
>BKCP01011625.1:1242980-1265350 GCA_008636005.1 Striga asiatica | reverse complement strand
TTTTTTTAAGATTAATCTTGATATTTGGAGGACATATGTGCAGGTGAGGGCAGGTCATTTGATCAAGTTCCAATAGCGTGTAAAAATGCTGTAGCAATCTTTTTCATGTTTGATCTTACCAGCAGATGTACACTCAACAGGTATCTACGTATATCATTTAATTAAGTGAGATTTTAAATAATCTTATCCATTATTTCTTCCTAATTAATTCCATTCTAGATTAATTAATTGATAAAAAAAAACAAGATATATAATTCGAGCCTCGAGGTTATGTCTGATTCTGGTAAAACTCAACTCGCCTTCCAAAGTCAGAAAATCTCAATACCCCTTCAGATTTTGAAGTGGAGAATGAAATAATTAATTAACATATTTTATTTTCTGTAAATTGACTAAATTATGGGGTTGAAGTAAATAAAAGTAATGAAATTTTGTGTTTTGCAGTATAATTGGATGGTACAAAGAAGCTAGAAAGTGGAATCAGGTAGCCGACTGACATGGCTTTCACTTTAAGCTAACTATTTTACAAATTTCACTAACACCCACCATCTTCCCGTTCATTCTTTTTCTATATTTTACAGGTATTTTATTTTTCCGGTGTTGGAACATAAAATTATATATAAAGCCGAGTTTAATAGTTGTTTGTAGTAAAGTTATTTAATTAAAGTTATTTACTTAAATCAATGTCAACCAAGATTGGAATTATTATGTTTTTAACTTTTTATGTAAATCAACATAACTAATTAAACCGAAAATTTCGACAGTATACTCTCTTTGACTGTAACGACTTCCAGGATTGGAAAAAGCAATATACTGAAAAAATCAAAATTGGGTAATTTTATATATTTATTAATAAAAAAAAATAAGTGGATCAAAAAANNTCCCGTAAAGAAATCAAAATTGGCAGCATTCACCAAAAATGTTGATTTATCTCGGAAAATTGTAAAAATATTTATTGAACGAGTTGATAAATGAAATGCTGTAAAATAAGTCACGAGTGAGAGTGATATTTCTATATTATTCTTTATATGTAGAGAAAACGATTATATGAAGAAGATTACTAGTGGAATTACCAAAACAATTGCCATTTTTGTGTTTGTGTTTTTCTTTTTTTAATTATTCTGATTTCTCCGCTTTTTTGTTCTTTATATTATTATTATAACTTGCAGACGGCAATTCCGGTAGTAATAGGGACCAAATTTGATGATTTTGTTCAACTCCCACTGGATATCCAATGGAGTGTTATCACTCAGGTACATAATCATCTATCTGTTTAAGACTTGAATTTATGCATGTAATGAAGCTGAAAAAAAAAATAGATGAATAATTTGTCTGGGAATTTTATGGTTCGAAGTTGTAATATTATTGTCATTAGTCATAATAATTTAGACATGGATTTTTCATTTATATATATATATATATATATATATATATTAATTATTATTACGTATGAATGAAATTGGTATGTGCTGCAGGCACGGACATATGCAAAGGCGATGAAGGCAACCTTATTCTTCTCCAGTGCAATGCACAACATAAATGTAAATAAAATCTTTAAGTACATCATAGCCAAGCTCTTTAATTTGCCTTGGACTGTAGACCGAAATCTTACTATTGGCGAACCCATTATTGACTACTGACTAATCAATCTCATCTTTCGGCTTCAACACTCGCACACACACATGAATTCTTATTATTCTTACATGCATAATCCAAACAAGCCAGTATGCAAGTGTTGGTCTATTGCATGTTGTATTCAACTTCAACTGAAGCCTACAGGCAACATACATCATTTATAAACTATTTTCAGACAAGCATGCTTAGCCAGAAGAACGTAACTGGCTTTAGGTTCGTGATCTACAAAAATCATATAAAGCAAAGTGACTCGAGGAAATAGACATGGTACGATAATTTGTTGGATTAATAGCTCTTTCGTCCTCAAACACGTTGATTAGATTTAACTTTGTGTTCACTATACCGTACAAGATGCAACATAACGGATATAAATGAAATAAAACGAGTATTTATCGAATAAATACTAACTTTATTGCTCACGTAGTGATTATAACGATCGAGTTCTTTTAAAATCACATAAAAATACGAATTTTAATTTGTAAAGGATTTTAAAAATTATCTTTAATTTTCTTCGAAGAGCAACGGTGGGGAGGAAATCAATTTCCGGGTATGTGGCTATCACTGTCTTTGTTCTTCTCGCCGTAGAGATTTATGCGTCTCCCCTCTAAGCAAGTCCACCCTTTCGATTCCAACACTGAGATAGCCTTTTTCACTAGTTGAAAATTATCTCGAGTCTCATTTTGTATTTGGAATCAAAATTGAGAAAGGAGAGATTTTTAATTTTTTTTTTTATTTTGTTCGAGAGTCTCGGTCTCACTGTCCAAGAACATCAAAACTGAGCCCTTTTAATTTCTGCTAAGTTCTAAAAAACGACTCAGGCAAATAAAAACATATATATAACGAATATATGTTTTATGTATATAGAGCACTCACGATGCATTGGATCTCTTAAAAAAATATCAAATACCATGTAGAAAATAGACTTACACTACAAAAAAAATGTTATATTCCCACGGAAAATTCTATGATAATATATTCTAATGGAAATTCCAACGGATATTCCAATGGTATAGCTTCCATTGGAATGATTCCAACGAAAATATTCCGTTGGAATGTATTTTTCATTGGAATTTTAGATAGAATTTGATGATTCCAACGGCTTTTGGCCGTAGGAATTTCCGTTGGAATATGCAATTTTCGTTGGAATTTTTATTTCCACCACTATTGGAAAATCTACCGTTGGAATCGTCAAAATCCAACGAAAAATTCAATGGAAAACTCATTCCAACGGAATATTTTTGTTGGAATTTATGTTGGAATAATTCCAACGGAAATAATAGTATTGAAATATCCATTGGAATTGCCGTTGGAATTCTATTGGAATATATTTCCGCTGGAATTTCATCATTTTCTTGTAGTGTTAGTATATAAAAAAATGTGTTCCAATACAATTAAAAGTGGACATTGTCAATCTTATGTGGCAATAAAAAAAGAGAGTTAGTCCACTCTTGAGTTTGGATCCAAGTACAAACTTGAACAGTCAACATATATTTCTAATTTATTTTTTCTTTTAATATGGTAAACATATTAGAGCATTTTTACTGGTTGACAAGTATTTTAGACCAAGAATTTTATTTTTGCACTTAATAGCTTTTTGGTTTTCATTTACTTTGGTTTGTCTATGTCATTCAGGACTTCAATTTATATGCCACATATATGAAATTGGACTCAATGCATTGTGGATGCTCTTAGAGTAGTGTGGTGGGTGTGGCGGAAAATCCTGCCCCACAAAACAACTTTTTTTTTTTTTAATTTAAATTAAAAGAAAGGGAAATGCTACCTCCATTACGGAACATTCCGTCGGAGTTTTTAACCGTAGATTATCTATCTTATACTAATCTACAAGTGTATCTAACTGTTAAAAAACCCCGACGGAATAGTTTCGTAACGGGATTGTAACATTTCCCTAAAAGATAATGATCAAAAGAATTAAAAACCAATGTTTCAATACTTGTTCAAAACCTTAACTTTCTTTCCTTATCTCCCGTACAATAATAACATCTCCTCTCTCATGTGGGCTTCTAATTAAACAAACATGTTAATTTGTGGAATTAAATTTTGAAACCGAACTTTAAAATCCAACTATTTACTTTAGTAATTCTAAGAACTACTCAATTAATATCCAAAGCTCAATCAACCAATCTAATCGATTAATTTATTCTATTTCTTTAATTAAAATATAATCAAAATTAGATTTAACTATATAATTAAATTATTTAATTAAGTCTTGTTGAAAATACTAATTTCAAAAATAATATCATCCAAAATTTAATGTAACCCTTTTAGAATAATTGTTCACAACCAATATTGAATTGAACTAACTGTTGTGAAAGACTGTAGTGTGATTTTGAATAATTTGGTATTTCAATAATGAATTACACTAGTACACCTCAAATGTATTGGATGAATCTACGGAAGGATAAGATTATTTTATATTGACCACGTAAATAATCTAGACATCAACAGTTGATGCGTTCTCTTAACCCGTAAGGCAATAAAAATACGCATATGTATTCAATACTTATTTATTTGATTTACCATGGGTAATAGTTACTCTGGTAGGTCAACAAACTCCATACTCTGGTAAATAATGTTGAATGCATGATGTATCGTAAAAATACGATCATCGTGTTTTAGTCTGTCGGATTAATGGCGTCCCAAAAAGAGCTCAAGAATGATTATTATGTCAAGCCCGACCGATGGATTAATTTTCGACATAATAATAAGGAATTAAGTTGTCCTAATTTCGAATCAAGAAATTGGTAAATTATATTGATAGTAATTAAATTAATCAACAGATGCTTGATCTTAAACATAGAGAGGTAAATAGAACAATTAGCCGGAAGATGAATAATCTGTTATTCAAGGGGTAAATGAGAAGTTCAATAATATATTTATAGTAATATTTTGATATTATTTAATTGTGTGTGGAGTGTATCAGACCCACAGTTGGATTTACAATTGAGGAGGTCAAATTTAGCATCTCCTTAAATCCCTATCTGTAGCTTATAAATTAACGAAGTCTCTTAGCCTTCATGTGAGTTCCACACGTTATAAATTAGATATCTCAAGCAAATAAGATTGATAAAAAACCGTGAGCAAGAGAGGGATGAAAACTTTAGGAGATCTAATATCTTGTCCACCACGACGAATCGGAACAGGTGATCGGTCATACAACAGAAGATCCCAAAGTTTTACGCTGGTGTTCTGGTGCATATAAATATCCCCACGACACATCTGATGACCACCAAACTGGTGGTCGGGAGGTGATCGGTCATACAACAGAAGATCCCAAAGTTTTACGCTGGTGTTCTGGTGCATATAAATATCCCCACGACACATCTGATGACCACCAAACTGGCGTGCCCGACCACCGTACGCGGCAAGACCACCGGCGGCAGTGGGCGCATACCAACGCGGTGAGGCAGCACCAGCCACCAGTAGGCTACACCCACATGCGACCGCGCAGGCAGCGCGCTACACCCCGCGATCGCGGAGGCAGCACGCATGATACCCGACGACGCAGCAGGCAACACGCATGATACCCGACGACGCAGCAGGCAACGCACGTGGCCCAACGACCAAGCTTCCTCCGACAACTCCCTGTGACAACGACGCTCGACAATCGAAGGGCTACGATCGACAACTTGATGAGGGCAATGCATGAGAGTGGACGTGAAGTAGAGGATGCGACTCAAAACCGTTCGTTTGACCTCGTAAGTCGTGTATGTCTGTACATAGTTGACAAAATTTTAAAACCTAAGTCCTCAATCCTACTATAAATTCCACTACGTTAGGATTTATTTCGATAGAATTTGAATGTGCACTTAGCCGACGTTTGTCACAGAACCCAATAATATATACATACGGTTCATTATCAACTTCATCCCTTGACTTAAGCATCGGAACTCCTACATCGAGACCACTCCAACACTTGTTTTGCGGTTATTCACCGGCTCATGAGCAGTTCAAAGGATGTTCAACCGAGTCGAGGTCGTTTACACTACCACCGCAAATGATCGGTCTTCATTCTTGGCGACACATGTGCGATCTCGCCACTGTCACTTTGGTACAAAACAAGAATCATGTCATTGCATCAACCTAATTAGACTGTATATGACATGCATAGGATAGGACATAGAAGAAAGTCTTCAATAACTCTTATTATTATATACAAGCAAGCCGCTACCCCACTCGATGTTGGCCATGGACCATGGGCAAATTTATCTCATCATCTTTTAGGAAAGCAGAAGATCTTCATACTTTACGTTCGTTTATTGCTGGCCTTCACCGGATATTCCTGCATGCATGGTCTTCATTGCTTGGCCTGTAAAATATGTAAAATATGTATGTTGGTCACAGAAGGTAAGATGGTTATCTAAATGACTAATGGGAACGCACATGTGAACATCATAAAGACAACTAGTAATCATTGGAGAAAACAAACGGTTGAATAGAAAACATGTTGGTTTTGTTTGTGAGAGTCAACCAGAAGTAAAAACATAAAAACAAGGTACCCACACTCTGATTAAATTGTGTACCTTTGTAATATAAGTGCAGAAACTACAAATTAGAAAAACAACTTTACAATAAGAAGAAATCGATTAAGAGAAAAAGAACTTTTCAAGACAGTATATCCATTATCCCATATATGATGTTGAGAATGAAAAGGAAAACCATCCATCAAATTATTCGATATAACTGTTCCGCAATAACCAGAGTTCTCGTTAAGACATGCATATATAAATTAACTTAGAAATTGGAGGAAATTCAGAAGAGAATAAAAAAAGAGAAACACTGATTAAGGAGATTAGACAAAAAAAGAACAAAGAAAGGCTAAATTAGTACACCTCGTAGGATGCACCATCATCGAGTTTATATGTATCCATAAAACTTTCCTCTATCAGTAGAAAAGACGAATACAAGATTCCACAATAATTTTTTTTTCTTTCTTCTTTTTTTTGGTAAATTTCACATTCAGTACCCAAAGTAAGGTTGAATTTTAACACTTAACACCAGCACTCCACCTTTATTGTCTTTCAAATTTGAAACCCAAACTCTGAAAATTGACAAAGTTGATGATACCCTACCGCAAGTAATACACAAAGTTGTCCTGCGTGTGTGCATTTTTTAATAAAATTTGACGATGGAATTTGTTTACGAAGGCCCATAAGCATGAGGCAACATGTTATTGTAATTTATTTTATTGTTTCCCGAGCATATATATACCAATATATATAAAAAAAAAAGGTATATTAATACTATCAGTCTAATTACATTTCTTTCATACATCAAATAAGGAAAATAAATAAAACTTTATATCTCGAGTATTCAAGACAAAATTTATCATTTTTGTTTAAAAGGTATCGATAATGAAAGACAACAGAATAACAAACAACAAGAAGCTTGGCATATTGGATAGCCGCCATCATCTTGCGCAAGTCAAAGCATTTACAGAGACAACATTTCAGACATAGTTATCATGAAAATGAAAACCCATAAAAAGGCAAGAGTTAGCAAATACCTGAGAATACAAGAAAGTTCCAAGAATTGCAATAGCGGCTCCAAGAGCATTAACAGGTTGTACGGGTGTCCGGAAGATAATGATAGACGAGACAATGACTGAAATACGTTTCATAGTATTTCCTATGCTAAATGTCAAAGGAGAAATCTCGTCCAGTGACATGTACGACACTTGATTGTATAGGTGATAAAATACACTCTGGGCTGCCATCCACCTAAGTGCAATATCAACCACACAATAAATATAATCAGAAGGAAACAATACAAAAAAATGCACAGAAAGATAAAAGTGGATGAAATGAATAGATGAAAAGCCCAGATTTTGAGAAGAATCAAAAAATCGTGACTATTCCCTGAACTCCAACATTCATTCTAAATAACAAATATGTAAGGTAAACTTCAAATCTTGTAGGATATATCATAATAGCTCCCACATAATATAAATCACAGGTTTACACAACTATCAAATTGGGTTCATATGAATGGATATGAAAATGTGTTGCAGAATAAAATACACAAGCCAGTTACAGGACAAAAGAGAAATGAGGATGGGTAGTCTGGTAATTACCAAACAATCTGGGGTCCAATTTGAGATAGGGCTTCTTCAAAACCTGCTGCCCACAGCTGTGGTCCCTCAACAGCAATTGCAAATGGAGTGAGAATTAAGAGAGACATGATGGATAAGCAGGCGTAATAGTTCATTCCGCTGACCGATTTCCCCTTCATACCCCTCTTGGAAAATATATTCCGAAATACAAAAGCCAAGTTCGAGATCATGGCCCCCATAAAACCTGATGATGTTGGCAGCAAACAAACCACCACATGAGCACATCAGAGAAAACAAGTATTTCCCATTAACACCCTCAAAAATAACTCAACACAAATTTTTATTTTATTTTTTGTTTTGTCAAATAACTCTGGAGATTGTCAAATCCCTACCAACTATTTGAACAAGAAACATGTGATCTGATGAAATTGCTAATGCAACTTGAGAAAATTCAAAAGTAAGCTACAGGAAAAGGTGAAAGTCACAACAAAAGAAAACGTTAAAGTGAACTATTTACCAATCACGTTAAAGTTAAGCTCGGTGAGAGCAGCCAGACCACAGCCACCGATAATCGGAAGAAGGGACAAGTAAACTGATGGCGGAAAAGTCTCTCCCAGAATGAATCTTGAGACCAAGACACTAAAAGCAGGCTCACCACTCTTGATAATGTGTGTAAATGAAACTGCCACTTTAGACATACTCACGGTTGCTGCGACATGTCCAATTGTATGAGCAATAGCAACCTAAACATCAACCACCCAAACAAAGTTAGAAAAAAATTAAAACTTCGATCTTTCTGTAGAAAACAGGAACAAGAATTGTAGAAAAATCACAAATTTGTGAACCCAGACGGTGAAATGCTCCAAATAAAAAAAATGAAGAGAATAAGAGCATATGTAAAAATAGTCCGTTAAAATTGACTAGAAACCAAAAACCACAAATTGACAAAACAAAAACCCCCCACAGTATAAAAACCCCAGATCGCAGAAACTGAGCTCAAAACTATAAAACCCTGAAAAATTCTCACCGGGAAAAGGGATTTCCAGAAATCGAGATCAGTCTTTGGAGTCTCCGCTATTCTGAGCGCCCACGAAATCAACATTATGAGCGACCCAGTTGCCAACGACAGCGTCGATGTTAGCCAGGGAAAGGGATACGCATTCAACACCTTCTTGTTGTAGATGTTGAAAATCACGTTCAAGCCCCACCAAGTGGCGAAATAAATTCCGATCTTCAACCTCCTCGCCGACTCAGCCGCCGCCACCGCCTCCGGCTCGCCGATAGGCTCCGATCCGTCAGCCTCGTAAGCACCGGGCGTGATCGGAGATCGCTCCTCCTTCTCTCTGCTGTTCGAAAACCCCAAAACCACCCTCGAAACATGGAGCGGCCTCGAGAGAGAAACGGCGGAGCTCCGGCGGGTTTTCTCCGCCGCCAGAAGAGGCAAGGCCGGTGAGCGCTGGCCGAGGGGCTTCCTCACCAGCTGGAGAAAATCCGAGCCATGGATTGGTAAAGTTTGGTGCTTGAGCGAAGAGATCATAACAATAATAGTAGCAATAAATCAAAGAAAAAATGTAAATAGAGTGCAGAAAGATGAGAAAGCTTCAGCGAAATTATTGATGGCGGGTTTGACTAGAGAAAGCTGCCTAGGATATCAAAGATTTTTTTTGGCGTTCCTATATAGAAACTGCAGAAACTGCCGAAGGGGCGAACTGGAGAAAAGGTTTGTTTCACGGCTTTGGGAGTATCTATGAAAGGCCGAATAAGAGCCTCTCTAGTCATTCTATTGTTCTATTCTATCAGTTTTGTTATAAATAAATACAACAAATAAACTTAAATAACACTAATGTAATTTTATTTATATGGTAAATTTATTTGTTGTATATTGAAGGTTGGCTCCACTATGGAGCCAACTGTTGACTTCATAGCAAAACCGTCTATTCTATTGCTACATGGCACAAACAATCGTATAAGACATGAAAAATGTCTAGAAGGTCTTCTAGATGTAGAAGCCATTCGAAAATACTTCTACTATTTATTATGTATTGTTTATTTATTTTTTCTCTCTTCTTCACCCAATAATAATTTTACACATCATAAATGACACCACAATTCACACTAACCATTGGAGACATAATTTTTTTATTTCCTTTTTCCATGCCATTTAACACAAAATGAATAATTTTTCATTGGAGATACTCTAAGTTTTCAACACTGTTGATTTCTTCAGACTATTGCGGAACAAATTATAAAATGAATTATGTTTTAAATAGAACAACATAACAGATAAATGCAAAATATTTATGCGAAATTCTATGCACAAGACAGAGGAAGATAACTAATAAAGTACGAAATAATTATCCAATAAACTATACGACATACAAACGAAAATAATTGATAAATTCGATAATAGTGTGTGATAACATATGCGACAAACATGCGAAAAAAATTGATAAAGTGCGAAAATATTATGGGATAAAATTTTCGACAGACAGACGAAGATAATTTATAAAATGCGAAACATTTATGTTATATGATATGCCACACACAAGCGAAGATCATTAAGTAAGTGCTAAATATGCAACAGACAGATGAAGTTAATTGAGCAAGTGTGAACTACTTATGCGATCAACTATGTGACAGTCAGACGAAGATCATTGAGCAAGTGCGAAAACAATTATAGGATAAAGTATGTAATATATAGGCGAAGTTAATTGAGCAAGTGCGAATTACTTATGCGATCAACTATGCAAGAGATAATCGAACAAGTGAGATCTCATTATGCGATAAATTACGCGACGGACAGACGAAGATAATCGAGCTAGTGCGATGTCATTATGCGATAAAATACAAGACATACATGTGAAGTTCATTGATATGTGAAATAATTATGCGATAAACTATGCGACAAATATGCTATGATAATTGAGCTAGTGCGATGTTATTATGCTACATCTATGTGACAGACAGAAGAAGATAATTGATGAGGTGCGAAATAATTATGCGATATACTATTTCGACAAACAGACGAAGATAATCAAGCAAGTGCGATCTCACTATGCGAAAAGAATACTATGCTACAGAGAGGCGAATTGAATTAAGAAAGTTTAAAATAATTATGCGATAACTATACGACAGAAATGTGAATATAACTGAGCAAGTGTGATCTCGTTATACGATAAGATATGCAACTACAATCGAAATTAATTGAGGAAGTGCGTAAAATTATGTGATAAAATATGCGACATATAAACGAAGAATATGCAGAGAATTGTGTGAACAGTTCTGTCCATAGTAGACTGACATGGCGCAGACTGGCATGGTGTGGGACTCCTTGCGGGTGAACGAGGTCGCTGGGCTTCGCTCGCGACGTGTATATTTGCGTCCTGAGGTAGTTTTGCACAGATCATCGAAGGTCGGGTTAGTACTTTTTCCTTTTCTGTTGATGGCTCTTGAGATAATATGTTGCCAAAGCATCCCAAGGAGCATTACTGCACATATCAGTTATTGTTTTTGCAGCTCTGATTTTTTTTGCCAATCGTCGGGGTAGCTTGTGGTCCCGGATGACCTTGATAGTTTATCTCGACTCGTGGATAGGAGGTGGAGATCATGAACACCGACAAAATCTTGTGGTGCGACGGAGCATTGAGCCAGTGGGGCACGGGATCTTGAGGGGGCGGGGTTGGTTCGCCTCAAATGACACAACATGGTTCACCATGGACAAAATGAGAGGTAGGAAAGCTGAGAAGTGATGGGATCTTGTGGCACGACGGAGGAATGAACCAGTGGGGGTATGGGATCTTCATGGGGCGGGGTACTGGTAGCCTGAGATGGCGGAGCAGGGGACGTGGAGGACGGAATGAGAGGTTTGGTTTGGAGAGGAAATGGAGCATGGACGTGATTTTGAGCAGGAGGGTTTGGCTCATACGGCAGAACATGGGACGTGGACGACAAAATAAGAGGTTCGGTTTGGGGGAGAAATGGAGCATGGAAGGGATTTTGAGTAGGAGTGTTTGCCTCATACGACGGACCACGGGACGTGGAGGACGGAATGAGAGGTTCGATTTGGGGGCGAAATGGAGCATGGACGGAATTTTGAGCATGAGGGTTCGCCTCAGACAACGCAGTAGGGGGAGTGGAGGACAGTATGAGAGGTTCGATTTTGGGGGGAAATGGAGCATGGGCGGGATTTTGAGCAGAAGGGTTCGCCTCAGACGGCGGAGTAGGGGACTCTGAGATCGGAATTATAGGTATGGTGGTTTTATCCATATTTTTGCTTTATTGGTGGGGTGGGAGCGGGGGTGGGGGGTAAAATATCTGAAAGGATTGACATGACTATTGAATGATGCAGACTACTGCAGACCTATACACATATATATATACTAAAAAGTAGGGTTATGGTTTCTAAAATTTAATATTTAACACATTTTTTCTTTATAGAAGTCTTATTTGCAAGTTGTAACTTATCTATGTGAATAATGAGGCTGTTGAGCGGCCTGAGCTGGATTGGACTGAAAAGCAAGCATTGCTGCAGAAGCTATACCTGCTCGGTCACATCATATTTGTATATAAATTCAAATTTTATTCAATAAAGTTGTACTATATTAGAGCATCCGCAACGGGTGTTAATTTGCCCTGTTTAAACGCCATATTGCCGTTCATTTGCAATGAGGCCGTCCATTAAAGGATGTGTCCCCACTTGTCCATTCAATAGAATGAACGGCACTTTTGTGCCTTATTTTTATTATTTTTTTTTCATTTATTTATAATGCACTTTGGGTGCTATTTTTTGTTTTCATTTAATTTTAATCATTTTTTTTCTTTTTATATATTTATATTTTTAATGCACTTTGGGTGCCTTTTTTTTTGTTTTCATTTGATTTTAATTCATTTTTTTTCTTTTCATATATTTAATCATTTTTTTCTTTTGGTCTTGTAGTGTTCTTTTATTTTCGTGTATTTAAATTTATTATTATAATTTAAAAATATTAAATTTTTATTTTTATTGAGAATAGAATATTAAAATTTATATTGAATAAATAAATAATGGGTTCTTATTTATATTAAAATTTAATATTCTATATTAAAATTTATATAGAATATTGAGAATAGAATATGTATTTAAATGAATGTATATGAATGTGGGCATGTGTTTAAATGGAGAGAGATTTCGTGAAAGTATGATGTGGATGAGAGAGAATGTTACTTTTTGATTGAATGAATGGTATTTGAGAATTTGGGTTGTGGATGCCCTTAATCTTTCTTTGTTACGGTATTTTATTATCAACTTTTTTTAGTAATTCGATGCATACAAAACTATTTATACTAACCGCAACATTTTAAACAGCATTGGTTACTTTGGGCAGCCAATTATATTCATATTCAATTACTTCATAAAATACCCCGACACGTTACTTAAAATGTTGATACAATATTTAGATTTTTCATTAATCTATATCTATATACTAATGATAATTATTTGGCAAAAATAACATGTTAAACTAAAAAAGAATTAATGAATAAATACATAGTTTGGTTATCCTAAATGAAAAAATAATAATATTTTGTTATTTATATATTTTAGGTCTTTACAACTAAAAATAATATAAAAATATTACCTACAATATTAAACTACTAAATATATGTTCATGATATAATCTATAAATTGTTTCGATTATTTATGTTAATTCGGTTATTCGATCAAATAAACCAACAATTTTGTTCAGCTTTTAGTTTGGTTTGGGATAAATCATAAAAAGTGCATGCACTGCGATTGCCCAACTGCGTTAGACGAAATGCACATTAATGACTATCGTATTGTACCATAGTGATCGAAATCGATCGAACTAAGTTTTTTAAGTCTGAAATTTTATAATTGGTTCAATTATTTGTTTTTCACTCTTAAAATTTTGGTTATACATATTATGTTTCTTTCAACTACATAATATAAAATATTAAATAAATATATTTATTACAATATAAATCTTAATTTATTTCGATTGTTTTACAATCGTAAGTTGCGCGGTGGAGGCCTCAACTGACCAATAAACATCTCATTAATTTCGTCAAAAATAAAACAAAATTTTTAACGTGCATTTCTGATACAATTTTGTGCAATTTCTTTATCATTATTGTGCATTTAATATATTTATTATAAATTATAGATTTGACCCATAGGTTGAATTGAAATTTAATAAAATTTTTATAATTGCAACTAAGTCCCTGTATTTAATAAAATTCTCACATGGAGGCCCCAACTCTTGAAAAAAAAAATTCTGGTCGTCCTCCATTGCAGCTTCCTTCGCCTGCAAAATCGTCGTCGTCTGCTCCTCCATGTGGACCGATTACACGCCTTTGGAGAACGTCCTCAAAACGGACAAGTTCCTGAAGTCTCGAAACCCAAAATTGTGGCATATGAAGAGGACGACGGAATGTGAAGGGTGGCTGAAGGACGCAACGGCGGCATTCGTGACGAGAGTTTTCTCGTATGCAGCAGCGTTTTTGATGTTACGACGGAAAGTCGTGCCTCCTATGTGGAAGTTGTTTCTGGCGAGAGCCATTGTAGCGGGTGGACCTTCGGCCACGGTGGCGGCTGCGTTGTCGTGGCCGACGACGCCAACATCGACGGGACCGACGGTCTGGTGTACGGCAGCGGGCAATGAGACATGAGAGGAGGATGTCTGGTGGTAGCAGGTTGAATTCTGACGTGTGTGTGTGTGTGTGTGTGTGGAGTGTGTGAGTGTGTGCATGTTACTATGTGTGTTTAGTGTGAGAGAGAATAAATGATGGGTGAGTTGTTGGTGGGGCCCGCTGTAATGGGTGGATAATGAGTTGTAATTTTGTGTAATGTCCGTTTTACCCTTACTTAGTAGTCAAAAGTAAGTATTTGACCATAATCTGTACATATAATTATAAGAATGTCATTGCATATTTGACTACCATTAATAACATTTGATTTGATAATGACTATTGATTTGATAGATCAATTGTACAGTTTTATTCTTATTTCTTTCACTATCTACCATTCTCATATGATCTCATCTCAATATGTAAAATTATATAAAATATTATATATTATTCTTGAAAAATGTGAAGTTACCAATTTTTCTCTAAACTATTTTGTAAGAAATATATATATATATATATATATATATATGGGGATGAGTTCACATGAGAATTGTTCTCAGTGAAAGAAATGAGAATAAATCTTAACCATCAGATTGGATCATCCAACAGATTAAAAAAAGACCAAAATTGTACCCTCATTAAGGGTATTTTAGACAATTTACATATCACCATAAAACAAACCTCATGTGTAGGCCCCACATACTAACCCACCATCACTCATCCCTGTTATCTATTTCTCTCTTTCGCAGAAATGTCTATCTCCTTCTCACAGCCGCGGGCGCCCGTCCCCGATGAATCCACAGACCTCTGTTAGCAGCCCGACGACCGGCGCACCACCGACACCGGCAAATAGCATCTTCCGTCTAGCCGCCACCTCCGATAGTTCGATGGTCCACCGTCCGCGAGTGCACCACCACTCGTCGTTGCTCTCGAATATGTTGCCGCCGCCATCTTGCAACTTCTTCTCCACAACGATGGGGACAACGAACATCTTCCGCCCATAAAAACGAAGCCACGACCTCCAGGACATTATTGGCCATTGATACACGAGTCGGAATTCCCGCGCAGCAGCTCAATGTCGGCAATCCTGGGCAACAAAAACGAGATATCTGGTGTTTGAAGAAGCTACCGGTGGTCAGACAGGCGGAAGACGATCGCTCATGGTTGTCTGACGTGAAAGGTCCGATCAACTCATCCACAGCCATGGTCGGACGCCCTTTTTTTCTTTCGAGTTGCGACGGCCAGACCGACAGCTGTACATGGTGGCTTCAATTGGCGACTCTCCAGTGGTCGGGACGGCGGTGACGGAGAGGTGCTTTGAACGTCACTGCAATTTTTATCCTAGGGGCTTAATATTGGAAATTAGATGAAGTCAAAGGACTTATATGCAATTTTTGTAATTTTGATTAAATTATAATTTAGTACTTGGATTGAATATGTAATTTATATAAATATGATAAATGCACATTAATAGAAGAAAAGTCCACAATATTGATTATTTATATGAAAATTAAAAATGTATGCGATGTGAAATGCACAATTGTGCTAGACAATATGCACAATAATTTATTTGAGATTGCACTTTAGCGTAGCACAAATGACTGAAATATCCCATGAAATATCCTGCTTGTGAAGTAAAAAAAAATCCCCATATGTTTTGGTTTTTTTCACATTTAAATTTTTTATTGTTTTGGTTCGAAATCGACATTCTTTTTAAAATAACCAAAATATCCGAATCAACTGATCTGTGTAAGCAATATTATTTTTTACATCATATACACGATTCAGTTTGATACGTCAAATTGTCTTGGACCGCTGAACCGCTCCTCTCGAACCGGTTTGTTCTTCCTAAATCGCCGATAACCTGCAAAACACGTTGGGGGTGGTCCCGGCATGAACACTCTGATGCTCAAGTCAATAGGGTATTCAAGAAAAAGTGGTAGGAATCACAAGACAAACGTATGCGTGTATATGAGTGTGTTGTGTAAAAATAATGAACTTGTGCCCTTTTATAGGTGAGGTTGTGCCTGGGTTGAAGAGTTCTTGCTGGACCAGAAGTCTTTTTGATGTCTACCTCTAAATTAGGTCAGATATCTCAAATCTACAGAGTCTTTATTGCTATAAACTTCCTCATGACTTTGTCGCGAAGTCACCTCCAAGCCCTAGTCCCTTCGGAAAAAAACCTTAGCCAAGGTGTCTATGTGCCGAGATGCCTAGGTGCCGAGGTGCCTAAGCGTCAAGCTGCCTAGGTGATCACATCCGCCTAGCTCATCAATCTCTGTTATTCCGCCGGAGTGCTTACGCAAAGTTAGTCTCGCCTAGCTCCTACTCATCTGAAATCCATACTTACACATGCAAGCCCCCAGAGGTGCCTAGGTGATCTTATCCGCCTAGCTCACCAACCTCTGGTATTCCACCTAGCTTACCAACCTCTGGTATTCCGCCTAGCTTACCAAGGTAAGCTCTGGTATTCTGCCTAGCTCACCAACCTTTGGTATTCCGCCTAGCTTACCAACTTTTGGTATTCCGTCTAAGTACTCGTGCTAAGCTAGCCTCCCGCCTAGTTCCTACTCACCTAAAAGGTGCCGAGGAGGATGCTAGCACCGAGCTCCTCCACCTCGCGGGAGATCGCGCTGAGCTGCAATTAACCCTCGGCCCATGCCAGGTCCTCCACGAACCGCTATCTATGGCAGTATCAGTAGGCATTGATAATTCTTTGTTTCGCAAAAAATATGACTGTATTTTTTTCACCAAAATGATAGATAATATTATAAATCAAAATGCACAAATGTTCGAATACACACCCTTAGCTTAATGGAACAACCAACAGCAGAAAAAGTGGGAGGACAGGTCAGAAGACCGCGTAGAATCCTGACACTAGCAAAGCTAGAATAACAAAACTCACAACTACACAAAACCAACTACACAAACATAAACGAAAATTACTAAAAAAGATCCAACCAGGATAATACCCGAGTATCTGATCTCAACAGGATAATAAGACGACATTCAGGTAAAACAGAGGCCAACGGCCCAGTCCAAAAACACAAACCAACCAACAAAACAAAAAACAACACAGAAACAAAACAAAAAAAGACAATACGGGCCCTTCCACAACAACAATTCCAAGTCGAACCTGCGGTCACCAAATCGACCCAAGGGGAGTCCCTCAGCCCAAGAAAGTCGACCCCTCCACTGTCGAACCGCCTAGCTAAGCCGAATCCCGAACATCGTGAAACACCCAAAAGCCAATTCTCCCCGAAGTCGAAACACCGAGATTGCACCCAATCACCGCAGTTCCGAGCCGACTAACACCACTAACGAACTCAGCACCCTCGGAAAGCTCCCCGAAACCCAACGCCAGAGAACCAGGGAGAGGGCAAAGACCCGATCTCACGGCCCCAGCCACTTCTATCCGAAGCCGCAAGCTGTCGGAGCCACACCCGACCCTGTCCCACTAAACCGCACCCCGCCCTTCTCTAACGCAGTATCCTAGTGGCCTGCAATCTGAAGCCTAGACGAACCTTACCAGAGCAGGCGAAATCGAACCCAGGAGGCCGAGCTCCTCCACCGGAACACCAGCCGAAACATCAGGGAAAAGGCGCAGCAACAGGAAACGGGGTCGAGCGGCCAGAGGACGAATACCGGCGAGGCCTGAAAATTGAGTGGAAGGCGATAAGGCTCTGGATCGGCGGCAGACGAGTGAAATTAGGGCATGAGAGAGAAATTAGGTAAAGCAGGAAAAATAAATAAATAAAATTTTATGACTGTATTTTTAAAGTGCATGTTCTCACGCAATATTGTGCAATTTATGTATCATTATTGTGCATTTGATGAACTCTTATTAAATTACATATTTGCCTCACATAGTAAATTGAAATATATTGATTTTTTTTTTTTTATCGTGAAAAATACTATTTTAATATTTCTAAGTATTTATTGGACTTCAAACCACGTTTAAAATTGGTGTTCAATTGCATTTCACCACTAATGAGGGAGAATAATCTATCCATAAAATTGGTCTTCCATAAAGTTGCTGAAATATATTGAATTTTAATAATTTTAGAATATCACTGGTGAGTTGTCTCACATCGTTTATACAAAGAAAATAGGCCTGACTTATAAGCCTAGTTGGCTACACTTCCTACCACCAATTGGTTTTTGGATGGAACCTCACTTGGGCTTCATCTGGGCTTTTCCTTGTTGGTGCGCTTCATCTGCATGAGACTGCACCCGTTTCACCCCCGATTCTTACATACGAGAGAAAGCCAAGATGAAGCTCAAGTGAGATTCCATCTGGTTTTGGGATGGAACCTCACTTGGGATTCATCTGGGGTTTCCCTTGTATGGTGCGCTTCATTTTCGTGTGACCGCACCCGATTTGCTCCTGAATTCTTACATGGTGTCAGAGCCGATTCTATGTAGGATCGTGCGATGACGTACCCATCACCCAGCCCAGTTTGGCTTGGGTCACCCAGTCCAGTTCGGATTGGGGATCGTATGAAGGACTCACAAGTGAGGAGGCGTATTAGAATATAATACCCACTTGTGAGGCTTTCCCTGTATAAACGATGCGGGACAACTCACAAATGGTATTATATTCTAATAAATAAGTTGCAATTAGGTCCCTAGAACATCTTAACTTCACAAAACAAAACCCCACAATTCATATGACTCCTCACCCTAAAAAATTACCAACCGCCGGCCACATCCACCAACCCAACCGGTTGGTCACCGGCACTTTAGTCTTCTCCGCCGTCGTCCTCGCCAACCAGGCCCCAAGGTTTCTTCCTCTGCAACGCCAACCCAACTCATTCCTCTGCACCCATAAAAAAAAAAAAAAAGAATCAGCCATTCGTTCACTCGCTCAACGCCGATGACGATGGCTCGTTGCGGCTGTGACGGGACTATTCGCGTCGACCGACACACCTTGTGTGTTCGTGAATGTGTGTCATACGTGGTGGATCCAGAAGGAGAAAACGATGTTGTTCTCGGTTGCGGCAGAAGGCGGAAGATCTTGTGGCAGGTAGCCTCGGCCGGGTGGGGGAAGAGTTTTGATGGCAGCAGCGGACGTCTATGGCCGGCGGTGGTCGCGGTGGCCGGCGGTTGACCACTGTGTGTGTGCGTGTGGACTCTATGGACTGGCGGACTGTTGTCCATTAGCTTGTTGGATCCAATGTCCAGATTTATTCTCATTTATTTCCTTATCTTCTATTCTCATTTGATATATATGTATGTATACATAAGGGATCATATGAGAGAGAGATAATGAAAGATATAAGAATGAATGTAAGCCTTTAGATTTAGCAAATCAGTGGTGATGATCAATTCAAACTTTAATAATATAGTCAAACATGTAATGGCAATAAGGTAAATAAATTGACATATTGTGGTTAAATATTAGCATTTGACCACTTATTAGGGATAAATTTTTCATTAAAAATAATAACCGATGTGACCCACTTATATATTATTAAATTCTTAATCCCACCCATCATCCCCCACCCCCGACCTGCCCGTCCCGTCTTTCACACACACATTTCACAGAACACACACTAAACACACATTTTACACACACAGTTCTGTATCACCGGCTCAACAGCCAATGCCACCCGCTGGAATCGATATCGGACGCCGCACGTCGCCGCCAGACGCCATAATCGTCTCCATTGGCGACGAAGATTCCATAGTCGGAGCTTCAACCGTCCGCCGGCTGAAGGCTGGGTCAACAAGAGCCGTTGTCGACCTCTGAACAAACTTCACGCCAATCGACCTCCGAACAAGCTTCACGCCGGTCGACCTTCGAACAATCTTCACGTTGTCGACCTCCGAGCTGATGCAAGGACGTGAACTCTGGCCATTTTTCCGTTCGCCGATAAGTTTGTTGGTGAACAACGGCGACGTTCGTCACCGGCCAATGTCGGCGGCTAAATCCCTGTGAGATGCGGATATGGCAACAGGTGGAAGGATTATAGTTTGGGGTGTGTTTTTGAGAATTTGATTAGATGTAGGGACTTGACTACAATTATATAAACTTTTAATATATTACAATTGAGGACATGGGTTAAATGTGTAATTAACAAAAAATATAATTATTATTTTAATATTTATACTTGTTGTTTATAATATATAAAAAATAATAATGTTATAATATATATATATATATATAAAATAACAAATAATATTACAATTGAGAACATAGGTTAAATGTTTATATAATTTTATCGGTTCGGTGATTTTATAAATTTTAAAAATCAAAGCTAACATGAAATAATTGTGTTTCTAATAACAAATGCAAATAATTGAACCGAAATATAAAATTTCGAACTGAAAATGTTAGTTTGGTAGATATCGTGCAAACTGATAGTCATTAATGTGCATTTTGTATAACCATAATGTGCACTGTCAGTACATAAAAAGAATATAAGTAAAAAATAATAGTATTTTTTCAAATAGTTTAGTCGGTTCAGTTATTTTATTTTATTTTTTTTTAAAAAGGGCCGAGATCAAAGAGAAATAACTGTGATTTTAATAGTGAATACAGATAATCGAAACAAATACTATATCTTGAACCGAAAACTTAGTTTCATCAGGGTTGTTTGATATTTGTGCATTTTTATAGTCACTAATGTGCAATTGTATTGCATTCTTTTTTAATGGATTATCCAAAACAAAATAAAACATAACTGAATTAATCATTTATTAGTTCGATTAACCAAATCAATCTAAATAAATGAAATCATTTATAATTTATATTTATAATAAATATATTTGTATTTTAATATTTTTATTGTTTTTTAGTTGAAAAGTTGTAATATGTATATGTATATAAATATTATTTGTATTATATTATAATATATATATATATATATAAAAAAGAATATCACAAACACAAAATTGCAACCCGACAACCAATAATGTGAACGTTTTCGGCCGCTATTGTACAGTGTGTTATAACCGAAGTTTTGTCCCTACCAAATTGAAACCAAACATTAAACAATTTAAAAAAATTTTATAATGTGTAATTTAATTAAATTTACTATGCATTTATCAAATTATTTTATGTAATAAAAAATATATTTTAGTACTTATAATTTTTGTATTTAATACTCTATATTATTAATATAATTAACATTACCGTGCATTTGTTATACTAAGGTGCAATATCACTGACATAAAAGTGCAATTAGTGAGTCAATAATGTGCAATGTGTTCAATAACATTTTAATATTATCTTATTTCTATTTAATATTTTTACTTATTATCTTATGTATTTAAAAGATATATAAAATAGTATATTTGGATTTTATATATTTTTTTGTAAATTAAAGATTTGACCTATGGGTTGAATTGAAATATAAATAAAATTATAAAATTTACAACAAAGTCCATAGACATAGTATAATTCTCATAAATAAAACCCCCAATTCTAACATCCATAAAACCACATCTTCAGCCTCCTGTATCACCACCATCCACCCTACAGTCTCCATGTCTCTTCCAAACGAAGGTCGCCGGCGATGAGTACGGGCCGGTGGTTGGTGACTGCGAGAGGCGTCTGAACTCGGTGGTTGTCTGTGCATGGAGGTAGGATTGTGCTGGGACTGTATAATTATAATGGTCGTCGGTTGCTATCGGATGGGTCGGCTTCATCGAGGACGAGTCGCAGCGACCGGTAGAATGATAATGACGGGGACTGGTTTTTGCGGGAGAGAGAGAGAAAGTGGAGTGGGATGGTGGTGGCGGGAATTCTCCGGCGGATCGGTGCGTCACTCCGGAGGAATAAGAATATGTGGTCAGAATATGGTAGGGCGGAAGAAGAAGACGAAGGAAGTCGGACAATTTTCCGGCGTGACATCAGCGACATAAGATTTTCGGCAGCGGCGGACAAAATGTTGGGCGGTAAGACGGCGGCGGCGGCGCCCGAGGCGGCGGACGGAAGCTATCCGGTGACTCCGTGTGTGACAGTGTGTTTGTGAATTATAGTGTGTGTAAATGAGTGAGAGAGGAGAGTGACGAGGAGAGTGTATGCATGTGTGTGTAG
>BKCP01011625.1:1216081-1242891 GCA_008636005.1 Striga asiatica | reverse complement strand
GTAGGTTGACTGGTAGATGGTATTAGTTGGGAGTTTATTTAATGTGTAGTGAGGCCCACCTGTTTGAGTGTAGTGTAGAAAATTACTGCAATGCCCTTAATAAATATATATTTTTTGGTTTTTTTATAAGTCGCGATTATGATGTATTCTTATTTCTTTTATTGAGCATCATTCTAATGTGAACCCAACGCTATATACACACACACATATATATAGGGATTGGTTCCAATGCATCCGCTTATTCAAAGTGTGGACGTGAGACTCATTCCTAGCCACAAGATTTAGATCTTGAGTTAAATAATAATTATTTATTTTTAATTATTTAAATATTATTATGATCATTGACCGTTGACTCCGGCGTTGACCATTGACTTCGGCGTTGACTGTTGACTTCCGGCGAGAATCGTTGACTTCCGGGCTTGGCCCGTTGACCTTAGTATGCATCATGTATGAAAGACTAATTAAAGTCAACTAACCTTGTAATTAAAGATAACTAACCTTCCAGCTAAAGACAACTAACCTTGCAAACTGAATACAACTAGACATTGCAAATAAAAACAACTAACCCTGCAACAATATAGAGCTAACTTTGCAACTACAGACAACTAACCTTGCAATTAAAGAAAACTAACGTTGCAACTAGATAGAACTAACTTTGCAACTAAAGATAACTAACCTTGCAACCAAATACAACTACCCTTGCAACTAAAGACAACTAACCTTGCAACCAAAGACAACTAACCTTGCAACTAAAAACAACTAACCTTGCAATCAAAGACAACTAACCTTGCAACTACAGACAACTAAACAATGCAAATAAAAACAACTAACACTGAAACAAGATAGAACTAACTTTGCAACTACAGACAACTAACCTTGCAACTAGAGAAAACTAACATTGCAACTAGACAGAACTAACCTTTCAACTAGACATAACTAACAGTGCAACTAAAGACAACTAACTTTGCAACTAAAGACAACTAAACTTGCAACTAAAGACAACTAACCTTGAAACTACAGACAACTAACTTTGCAAACTGAATACACCTAAACATTGCAAATAAAAACAACTAACCCTGCAACATTTTTACAATAACTTTGCAACATATTTACACTAACTTTGCCTCACCATATTTACTTTATACACAATACATATTACGGTCAACGGGTCAACGTCGGTAGTCAACGGTCAACACCGAAAGTCAACGATTTTCGCCGGAAGTCAACGGTCAACGCAGGAAGTCAACGGTCAACACCAGAGTCAACTAATAATTATTTCTATTATTTAATTAATGTATATTTTAATTGATTAACATAAATTCTTGATCTAGACACAATGAGTGGCTAAGATTGAGTCTTACGTACTCATTTTAAGGAGTAGTCTCATTGGATCCACCCCTATATATACTTTTCAACATTGATATTCATTAAATAATGTTTAACATGACTGATTGAAAATTTACAACTAAACATTACTTTGATAGTAATAGTCGTTGAAAGAAAAAATTCTAAGAAAGAAAAAAATTACATGCATAATTATAATGTTACAAATAATCTGTACTAAAATTTTGAATTATATGTTACAAGTGAAGTCATATTGCTACATAAACAAATGCCTTTTTTCAAAAAGACAAAATTATGTGCTTGAGGCATGCCTTGCGTATGGTATATTTTCAATAGTATACATGATAACAATGAATTCAAATAACGCAAAAGTCAATGAGTTTGAATAAATGTGTTTTTCTTTAGCAAGCCATAACGCATACATTGCATAGGTTTATTAATGAATTGTATAAATTAAATTTACATACACTATGGAATATAAACATCAAAAATATATTTTATGTTTAAAAACAAAATAATACATCAACAACTTTTATTTTATGAAACATTTTTTTCATAACCCTTTTTTTTCAGTTTGTTACTATCATCAAATAATCTTTTTAATCTAATTTTTAATCACTCATGAAATAACTATATGATCAAACAATGAGTTTTATAATGTACGTGAATATAATATAAATAATTTTTTTTTATCTAAAAGTAATAATAATAATAAGTGATTTTATATTTTTGTTTTTAGTTATATATAATATTCAATATTTGACTAATTTTTACACAGTTAAAAACAATAGAAAAAAACACATGACATAATATGAATAACAAAAAGAAAATGTATTTTTTATTAAACTGTCTGTTCCTATATGAATCAGGTTCCAGTATATATATTTTATAAAACTTATATGGTATCATATCAGGAGGAGAATAAAATATTGGAAAAAATGCATAGGCAAAAGGTTTCAGAAATGGAGAAGTTAACACAAACAGTTTGGGAAATTGAAGAGGCTATTTGGCTGGACGTGTCGCTGCTGTTCGTGAATACCATAGAAATGTGCAAGAAATAAATGTAAAGTGCTTTAAATTTTCAAGTCTGCGATGAAATGTGTTTCGTGAGGTGCTTCTAATGCTCAATGCTTGAGCAGAAAGAGAAAATAATTTAATTTAGATCGTGAAACTTTTAAAACGATAAAAAAATAATGCTTAGGTTCATAAAAGAAATATATAGCTATATGAATGAGTTTGCTATTTAAAACTCATTTAATTTCTACATGGGAATAGAAATACCTTGTTTTGTCTATTTTTAATTCCAACAGCATTCATGANATTAGCAAACTCAAAGAAGTCTTACAATCGATTGTCCAACTGGACACAAGGCCAACAACAAGTATTACAAAACACAATTAAGCCTAGCCAAATCCGGAATTGTACTACAGCCCGTGAACCGCTAAATAAGACTAAAACTACACGAACCAGGATAAAAAACAAAAGAACATGAATTTTTACTGCGAACTAAAATTGTTACTTTTTGACCAATTTTTATTGTTAACATAACCTAATCATTTTGCCTTTACAAACTGTTAATATCAAGACCGAATTCCGCAGATTAAGGGCGTTTCGAGTGAATTTAAGATGGATTTAAGAAGAATTACTAGAAGACTGAGATGCGATGGAGGTCCTCGGTACCATCTCAATATCTAATCGACATCTCGTTATTACTACCTTGGTCTCCAAGACGCAAAAAAGCAGACTACCAAATCGCCCCAGCATTGAACAACCACCTCGGGATTGTTTTCTCGGTTCTAAAAAGGTTCTATGGGAAGGATGTAGCAGGTTACAAATCTGTGGAACAACTGATGTCCTAAAAAACCCGACCTCGTCTCGACAGAAGTGACGCCTGTCACTTCTTTCAAAGGGTGTCCATGCTTTCATCATAGCCTAAAAAGCCTGCCAGCATCATAGCTGCCCCTTAGCCGTCATATCTGCATTAAATGCCGCCGACTTCTCTTGAAAGGTGTGCCAGATATAACTATAAATAGCAGCATTAAAGTCGATACGAGGATCTACGACCAACACATTAAATTCACGCATTTATTACCTCGGCTTCATCTGTTTTCGACCTCCTGTACTAAAAAACCGACTTGCTCGAAATTGTAACCGACCTCATAAAATTCAGTAAAAATCATATTTTCTTCAATTTTCGTTGTGTTTTGAGTCTTAATTACGTTGATTAAATCCGTTTATCAACATTTTGGCGCTAGAGGAAGGGCTCCATAAGATATTTAGAGTTAATTTTCGCATCTAATCAACACCATATCTCAATCATACACGTAAACATGTCTCAGTCCGGGTAAAACGATCGGACCACCTGGGGAAGCGCCGCTAATAGCACCCCTGATCCAGCTGCCGGGCATAACAACGTGGCACCAACAGTGCCTGATTTGAACGCGCTCATGCAGAACCCTGAGTTTGCTAGGGGATTTGCCGCTTTGCTGGCCCAAACCACGCCGGGGCCTTCAAAAGCCCAACAGCAGGGACCGCTCTTCGCACCAATAACACCGGCGAAGCAGCGGGCCCCCCAAATGCAAGGACGTGATAACAACCCAGCTCCGTCGCATGCAACGTCACAACCACGAGGTAACAATTCACAAGCCCATCCGGTAAGAAACGCGGCCCCGTCGGAGATGAACCTGCCGGAAATGAACCAGTCGGAAATCCAACCACCTGAAATAGCTGCAGAAAGTCATTCAGGACATGCTCGGAGAGTTCCCCCCGCAGCTCGGCCGTTATTTCAACAACCAGAAAACCCGGTCGACTTGCGATAACAAATCGAACGAAATCGGCACGCCCGACGTGACACCTCGGAAGTGGAGACTTTAAGAAGGAAGGTTACGGAGCTAGAATCCTTGCGTGCAACTCAAATCGGGCATCCCTTGCATTCCCGCGCCTCGAAACCCGGGCACGTATATCTCGAAATTGACTCCCCCTGGCACCCGAATTGACTAGGGGCCCATTGTCAGGGAAAGTCAAAGTCCCGCAAATTGGGCTCTATGACGGGACCTCCGATCCTGACGCTCACCTCGGTCACTATACATCATGGATGGATTTGCATGGTGCAGACGACGCTTTGAGATGTATGTTTTCCCTGACTTTGGTACTCAAGGCTAAAAAATGGTATTACTCATTACCGGCCGAGTCTATCCGATATTGGTGTCAACTCAGGTCGGCTTTCCGATCGCATTTCATTGGGGCCCAAGTCTGCTTGATCCCAAAAGAATCTATTTTCAATATCGTCCAACGAGAGGACGAGAGTTTGAAAAGCTACGTCGCTCGCTTCAATGAGCGCGTATAGAACATGGAGCCGTGCCATCAGGAAACATTGCTCGTCTTAGCAATGTCGGGCTTGAAACCGAAGTCAATGTTTCGCTGGGCTCTTTGTCAAAACAAACCCAGGACATTCCAGGAGTTCCTTGCCCGAGCTCAGCAACACATTATCGTGGAAGAATCCATGTCGGTACCTGACCTTGAATTTGTCCCGAAGGATCAGAAACCGACTTTTGAGAGCAAGAAAAAGAAGAAACACTTTGACGGTTCCTCAAAAAACCTAAAATTTAGAGAGCCATTCCGAAGCGATCCTAACGACCCAGAGACGAAAGCGGCCCGGAGATAATTTAAAGAAGATCTGACATCGGGGTATCGCGCAATCTATTCAGTTGGGGCCGCCGCAGTCTATCATGAAATCAAAGGGAAGGAAATCATCCCCGAAGCCTGACCTATCAAAACCCCAAAAAGCCAGTTGGACAAATCTCGGTATTGTGACTACCATAAATCCCCAGGTCACAATACTGACGAGTGCCTTAGCTTGCTATTGGCACTCATGAAGCTTATTAGGAATCCCCAAATGAAAAGGTGTTAGAGTAGGGTACCCGGCGTTCCAATCTAATTGGACGTATTCTACTTGTAAATACAGTCTATTGGAATTATATTATGAATAAGGCATTTCTTTATCTTAAGAGAAAGCATTTATCTTATAATTGCACTTAAGATAAAATCCCTAGATCACTTATGGTTATAAGGTATGGTTGCGCATAGAGATGGTGATCATGGAACATACCTTGAAAGCCGTGATCTTAAATACAGTTCCAAGTCGATGGATGTTTCGAGATGGGATATCGAATAATCCATAAAAGACTTGCACATAGTTTGTATGCTTGTTGGACAAGAATGTTGCATTCCATCAACATTAGCGTAAGACGTAAGTACATTTATGTGGGTGCTTGTTAGAGAACAAGTTCACTGAACATGACCGTATGAAAATTCTTAATGAAGAATTTATTCAGTCGAATAAGAATTTTCATGTTACAATAGTACATGACTAATCCTAAGACTTGAGGCACAATGGTAACTTTGTGCATATTACATTCTACTTTGATTTATCCTTTTGGTAGCTAGCACTATCGTTTAAAGGGATAAGTTGGGTATTATGTTAATATGTATGGAAGTTTGTTAGTGGCCAATAAAGGATTCGACACTTATGAAGATAAGTGAATTTCCTATGTGTTTCATAGTTATTAATCCAAAGTCCTTGGCCAAGGCAGAGATGAATAGTGATTCATAACCGGGTTAATAAACATGAAATAGAATCATAGTTATTAAGTCAATTTGGGTTTCGACAAAATCATACCCAAGACTTAATCGGGAAATTAGATGTCGAAAGGATTTTACATGTATGGAGTTGTAATCGGAATAGGTTTACTCGCTATTCACTTAATACTAGATTCATGCTACTTGCTAGGTGTTACCATGATATGTGGGTTCATAAATTAAAGGGTTAATTCATGAATAAGAGTTAATAAGATTTAACTCAAATTACAAAGTGTTGTAAACCCACTACTAGTATTAAGGTGAACCTAAAAGGTCACACTAATTATGAACAAAGGTAAAGATTGTATTTCTAATGGTTAGAATTAATTGATAAATATCTAATTTGATTAGATATCAATTAAAGGAATATATTAATCAATAAGATTGATTAATTACATTTTGGATATTACTTTAGTAATTAAGGTAATTACTAAATTAATAAAGTTGAATTTTAAAATAGGATTTTAAATTTCAAAAATCCAAAATAATAATAATATGATTATTATAATATTGGGAAAATGATATAATAATAAAGTCTTGAGAAAGATTCTCAAGATTTATTATCCAATTATTATTTATATCTTTAAATATGATTTAAGGATTAAAATAATAAATATGATTATAATAAAATGGTTGTTGATGGTTGTTTGAACTACTTAACATATCTTATTATTTTCAAAGTCAAAAGTTAGTAAATACTATTTAAATAAAATTTGATTTTATTTAATATTACTAAATGTTGATTATTTTATGCTAAAATGTTTAGTATAAATATATGCAAAATGGTTTTGCATTTAAGTGAAGTTTTTGATCCTAAATTTCTAAGTGTTAGAAAGAGAAGAAAGTGTTCTTCATAAAACTTCAAGAAAGAGTTCTTAAAATTCCCAAATAAAATTCATAAATATTCCTATACAAGAAAACCGAGTCTTTTCTACTAGCGAAGGAAAGTCGTCGGAACCGGGCTTCATAGGGTGGATACGTTTAGAGGGAAGACACTTGGATTCCTCTAGCGAGTAACCTCAAGTCGTTGAAGTTACAACCGGGAACCGATTCCCTCATCCATCATCAATAGTGAAGGAGTTCAAGACATTCGGTAAATATTTTTACTAGTATTTACTTTATAGTAACAAATCAAAATTTGTATATGATGCATGTTTTAAAGATGACGATCAGTTAATTCGCAATTAGTATGTACGGGTGTTGTATTTATACGATAAATACTTACTTTAAAAATTTTAAATTCCGCTGCGTACAGCCCGTACGGTACTATCGAACCCAACAGTGGTATCAGAGCCACGGTTATCGTCTTTAAAACAGATTTTGATTTGTTAAGACTTATGAGATAAGCAATATAATTAATTTTTTATATGATAAAAATATTAATTATAAAATTAAAAATCGTTTTTAAGCCACACGAGTCGTGTGACCTTGTCACACGAGTCGTGTGGCATGAAGAAAAATTTTGATTTTAGCTTCGTGATTTTCACACGAGTCGTGTGACCTTGTCACACGAGTCGTGTGAGCTCACACGAGTCGTGTGACGAGCCACACGAGTCGTGTGAGTCTGGGAAAAATTTTGATTTTCAATTCGTATTTTTCACACGAGTCGTGTGATAAGATCACACGGGTCGTGTGACCCTCACACGAGTCGTGTGACTCATAAATTGATATTTTATGTTCATTTCATTAGATGAATGTTTTAGGGATGATCATGAGCCTCATATTCATTATGTTTGAATGGATGTTTTCATTTTCAATATGATTGAATGAATGAATGGATGTTTAATTATGTTTTCAATATGATTGAAGAAATGTAATTTATCGAGACCTGCGAGTCTCTTGAGATGAAATTTGTAAAATTTTAAATTTTGTATCGTTAGAGATTAGATCAAGGTGGAGACCGTTCGATGACAAAGGCCCACGCATGTGTGGGTAATTTTACAAGTTGTAATCTCGAAGGCCTGTGCTTGTACGGGTAGATAGAATAAATGTAATAGAAGTAGTTCTATTATTTGTTTTATCACGTACATAGGCATAGATCCATTTTGGCTCGAATGGATCGAATAGGCAAGGACATGATCATCCCACCATGCATTAGATGTATGTTAGGTTTATTTACGCTTTCGTTTCATTAGGTGACTGAAATCGGTAAATAAACGTAAAGATGGTAATCGATGAGATCAAGGAACCCAAACGGATTAATTTGATTAATTCCATATCAAATCAATAATGGATAAAAATAAGTTGGAACTTATTAATCCCGGTCTTCCATCAAAAGTAGATGACATGAGATGCTACGATGTTTTATCATTGGCCACGAGTCGTGGGATGATTCTATGTCGAAAGCTGTGAACTCTATTAAATATATTGATATTCGTGAGATGGATTCCTCTTTGTGTTGACCATGAGTCGTGGGACACTCTGGTGGGCCATTATCATGAAAGTTTTGATGGGTTTGATTTGACACCGAGTAATATATACGGTCATAAAATTGAGGTATATAAGGAAAGGTGAGGCAAAACATCTTGAAGGTTGTATAGAGATACAATTGTCAAAAGTTGACTACCGATATAAATGTTCCATGCGTACTCATAAAATTGGGATATGGAATATTTTTATTGGACTTCAAGCCCACTATGAAAATTAGATTTTCATAATTAAAAAGGGGTTTTAATTAAAATAGTGGGAGACATTTAATATTAAAGACCTAATATTAAATGAATATAAATTCCATAGTTTAATTATTTTCTGCTTCGTTTGTTGTTTTTGTAGATCACTCTACTAAAATGGCTAAAAATCCAATTGCAAGTATCCTTGAACAAAACAAATTAACTGAACCCAATAAATGTTATCATTGTGGTAAAACTGGGCATTGGAAGAGGAACTGCAAGAAATATCTTGCAAGCCTGAAAAGTTCAGGTATTTATTTTGTTGAAGTTAACTTATCAGTTAACGAATCTTCTTGGGTATTGGATACCGGCTGTGGCTCACACATTTGCAATAATTTGCAAATTATGGCAAGAAGTAAAAAGCTAGAAAATGATGAAACAATCCTAAGGATGGGCAATGGGGCAAGGGTTGCTGCCAAAGCAATTGGGACTGTTTATCTAGCTTTAAATAATGGTGTAAAAGTTTGTCTTTCAAATTGTTTGTATGTTCCTGATATTATAAGAAACATTATTTCTATTCCAATATTGGATAAGGAAGGTTTTAAGTTTGTCATTGAAAATGGAAGATGTTCTATTTTCAAAGATACAACTTTTATATATTCAGGAAACTTGACAAATGGTTTATATACCATTACACCAGAAAGTCCCATCCTAACCATTCAACAAAATAAAAGGAAATTAGATAATCATAGTTCATTCACAATTTGGCATGCTAGATTAGGTCATATATCTGAAAAGAGGATTCACAAATTGGGACCAAAACTCGACCTTATGGGAGAGGATAGGTTGCCTACATGTGAATCATGTCTTAAAGGTAAAATGACAAAATCACCATTTGTTGGACAAGTGGAGCGAGCTAAAGGTCTGTTGGATTTGATCCATACAGATGTTTGTGGACCACTAAATGTTAGTGCTATGGGGAACTATCACTATTTCATAACCTTTACTGATGATTTTTCACGGTATGGTTATGTATACCTATTAAGGTACAAATCTGAAGTATTTGAAAAGTTCAAAGAATTCAGAAATGAAGTGGAGAAACAAATTGGTCGTAGTATTAAAGTCCTTCGATCGGATCGAGGAGGTGAATACTTGACTAATGAGTTTCTTGATTATTTAAGGGATAATGGGATTATCTCACAGTGGACACCTCCTGGAACTCCACAACTCAATGGGGTTTCAGAAAGGAGAAATCGAACACTGTTAGACATGGTTCGATCAATGATGAGTTCCACTAGTTTACCTCTTTCATTCTGGGGTTATGCCTTAGAAACAGCTGCACATATTTTGAATAGAGTGCCGAGTAAAGCTGTACCCAGCACACCTTATGAGATATGGTGTGGTAAATCACCCTCATACAAATATTTGAAAGTATGGGGTTGTAATGCTTATGTGAAGCAGTTAGTGGGAGGTAAGTTGGATATGAGATCCATCTTATGTAAATTTGTGGGGTATCCAAAAGAATCTATTGGATACTATTTCTATGATCCCTCTGAACAAAAGGTGTTTGTTTCGAGGAATGCTATATTCTTAGAGGAAGAGTTTCTCTCAAAGAATAGTGGAGTCATAGAACTTAATGAAGAACCACAAGAAATTCCACAAAGTACCACAAATAACATACCAGTAGAGACTGGACCATCTGAAACACAACCTCTTCGGAGATCCGAAAGGGTTTCTAGGGCGCCTGAAAGGCTATACCTATTGTCAAAAGACAATGAAGAGGGACTCCTTTTGGATAATGATCCAATAAGCTATGATGAGGCAATGTTGGACATTGACTCAGATAAATGGCAAGAAGCTATGCAATCCGAAATAGATTCCATGTATTCAAACAAAGTATGGACTTTGGTTGATCCACCACAGGGTATTGTACCCATAGGTTGTAAATGGGTTTACAAGCGAAAACGTGGTGTAGATGGAGAAGTAAATACTTTTAAAGCAAGACTGGTTGCTAAAGGTTATACTCAAAAACAAGGTGTTGATTATGAGGAAACTTTTTCACCAGTAGCAATGCTTAAATCTATTCGGATATTGCTAGCCATAGCTGCGTATTATGACTACGAGATATGGCAAATGGATGTGAAAACTGCTTTTCTTAATGGAAATATTAAGGAAGACATTTATATGAAACAACCGCAAGGTTTCATATCCAATGGGAGTGAACAAATGGTTTGTAAACTTCAAAGGTCTATTTATGGACTTAAACAAGCTTCGAGGAGTTGGAATATTCGGTTTGATGAAACGATCAAAACGTTTGATTTTCATAAGAATCCGGATGAACCATGTGTTTATAAGAAGGTTAGTGGGAGTGCAGTTACATTTGTTGTTCTATATGTTGATGACATCCTACTCATTGGGAATGATGTAGGGATGTTGCAGTCAACTAGGACATGGTTGTCAAAACAGTTTTCCATGAAAGACTTGGGAGAAGCATCCTTTATCCTAGGGATAAAAATCTATAGGGATAGATTTAAACGGATGATCGGACTATCCCAGTCGACGTACATAAATAAGGTGCTACAACGGTTTAGCATGGAAGAATCCAAACGAGGATATATTCCAATGAGTCATGGGATTTCTCTTTCTAAGACGATGTCTCCAAAGACACCTGAAGAAAGAGAACGGATGAGTCATATACCTTATGCATCAGCTATTGGTAGCATTATGTATGCAATGTTATGTACAAGACCTGATGTGGCTCATGCACTTAGTGTAACGAGCAGATATCAGTCTAATCCAGGTGAAGAACACTGGAAAGCCGTTAAGATGATTCTTAAGTACTTACGAAGGACTAAGGATATCTTTATGGTATACGGCAATGGAGAACTGAAACTAGAAGGCTTTACTGATTCTGGTTTTCAGTCCGATAAAGACGACTATAAATCCATGTCTGGATACTTATTTACTCTGAATGGAGCAGCAGTTAGTTGGAAAAGTTCCAAACAAGAAACAATTGCTGACTCTACGACAGAGGCTGAATATATTGCTGCATCTGATGCTGCAAAAGAAGCTGTTTGGATAAGGAACTTTATCCAAGGGTTGGGTGTAGTACCATCCGTTGTTGATCCAATAATGATTTATTGTGATAACAATGGGGCTATTGCGCAAGCAAAGGAGCCAAGATCTCATCAAAAATCCAAACACATTATGAGGCGATACCATTTGATTAGAGAAATCATTGGTAGAGGCGATGTCGTGATGGAGCGAGTCGACTCAGCAGAAAATATAGCAGACCCCTTAACTAAACCCTTATCACAGAAAGTGTTCGAAGGACATCTTGAGAAGATGGGTCTTAGATACATGAGTGATTGGAACTAGGGCAAGTGGGAGATTGTTAGAGTAGGGTACCCGGCGTTCCAATCTAATTGGACGTATTCTACTTGTAAATACAGTCTATTGGAATTATATTATGAATAAGGCATTTCTTTATCTTAAGAGAAAGCATTTATCTTATAATTGCACTTAAGATAAAATCCCTAGATCACTTATGGTTATAAGGTATGGTTGCGCATAGAGATGGTGATCATGGAACATACCTTGAAAGCCGTGATCTTAAATACAGTTCCAAGTCGATGGATGTTTCGAGATGGGATATCGAATAATCCATAAAAGACTTGCACATAGTTTGTATGCTTGTTGGACAAGAATGTTGCATTCCATCAACATTAGCGTAAGACGTAAGTACATTTATGTGGGTGCTTGTTAGAGAACAAGTTCACTGAACATGACCGTATGAAAATTCTTAATGAAGAATTTATTCAGTCGAATAAGAATTTTCATGTTACAATAGTACATGACTAATCCTAAGACTTGAGGCACAATGGTAACTTTGTGCATATTACATTCTACTTTGATTTATCCTTTTGGTAGCTAGCACTATCGTTTAAAGGGATAAGTTGGGTATTATGTTAATATGTATGGAAGTTTGTTAGTGGCCAATAAAGGATTCGACACTTATGAAGATAAGTGAATTTCCTATGTGTTTCATAGTTATTAATCCAAAGTCCTTGGCCAAGGCAGAGATGAATAGTGATTCATAACCGGGTTAATAAACATGAAATAGAATCATAGTTATTAAGTCAATTTGGGTTTCGACAAAATCATACCCAAGACTTAATCGGGAAATTAGATGTCGAAAGGATTTTACATGTATGGAGTTGTAATCGGAATAGGTTTACTCGCTATTCACTTAATACTAGATTCATGCTACTTGCTAGGTGTTACCATGATATGTGGGTTCATAAATTAAAGGGTTAATTCATGAATAAGAGTTAATAAGATTTAACTCAAATTACAAAGTGTTGTAAACCCACTACTAGTATTAAGGTGAACCTAAAAGGTCACACTAATTATGAACAAAGGTAAAGATTGTATTTCTAATGGTTAGAATTAATTGATAAATATCTAATTTGATTAGATATCAATTAAAGGAATATATTAATCAATAAGATTGATTAATTACATTTTGGATATTACTTTAGTAATTAAGGTAATTACTAAATTAATAAAGTTGAATTTTAAAATAGGATTTTAAATTTCAAAAATCCAAAATAATAATAATATGATTATTATAATATTGGGAAAATGATATAATAATAAAGTCTTGAGAAAGATTCTCAAGATTTATTATCCAATTATTATTTATATCTTTAAATATGATTTAAGGATTAAAATAATAAATATGATTATAATAAAATGGTTGTTGATGGTTGTTTGAACTACTTAACATATCTTATTATTTTCAAAGTCAAAAGTTAGTAAATACTATTTAAATAAAATTTGATTTTATTTAATATTACTAAATGTTGATTATTTTATGCTAAAATGTTTAGTATAAATATATGCAAAATGGTTTTGCATTTAAGTGAAGTTTTTGATCCTAAATTTCTAAGTGTTAGAAAGAGAAGAAAGTGTTCTTCATAAAACTTCAAGAAAGAGTTCTTAAAATTCCCAAATAAAATTCATAAATATTCCTATACAAGAAAACCGAGTCTTTTCTACTAGCGAAGGAAAGTCGTCGGAACCGGGCTTCATAGGGTGGATACGTTTAGAGGGAAGACACTTGGATTCCTCTAGCGAGTAACCTCAAGTCGTTGAAGTTACAACCGGGAACCGATTCCCTCATCCATCATCAATAGTGAAGGAGTTCAAGAAATTCGGTAAATATTTTTACTAGTATTTACTTTATAGTAACAAATCAAAATTTGTATATGATGCATGTTTTAAAGATGACGATCAGTTAATTCGCAATTAGTATGTACGGGTGTTGTATTTATACGATAAATACTTATTTTAAAAATTTTAAATTCCGCTGCGTACAGCCCGTACTGTACTATCGAACCCAACAAAAGGATCACTAAACCGAATGAAGAGAATGAAAGACACCAGATGGCCCACGTCCCTGACCGAGATGAAGAAGATGAAAGGGCTATAAATGCAAAAAGAGTCAGGTTGCAATAGGGAGAAAAGGAAATTTTTATGTACGGTCCAATTGGTTCTAGGTCGGTCGACGACTGACTTGGAAAAGAAGCAGAGAGTTCGAAACTACAGAAGATATTCCCCAAATCTCCCACAACTCACCTCGGGTGGGTTCTGTTCCTCGAGTCAACACAAATCGAGAAGAGCTGACATCCTCACGTCGGCAGGCCAAGGCGTACGCCAGAAAAGGATACAATTCGGGGAAACAAGTGATGGTTACCGACTTAAGGGAGACGATCAATTCGCGAACTTGTCCCATTACATTCACTTTGGAAGACGCCAGCATGTTCGATCACCCTCATTCCGATGCGCTACTCATCACGGCACCGATTTGTTGGATCCCCGTCCACCGGATCATGGTGGACACTGGCGCGTATTCAAGTGTCCTGATGCTCTGAGCTTTCAACAAACTTGGACTTGACCCCACCGATGTCCGACCATGTAATGATAGAGTCCATGGGTTCAACGGAAGTGTGTCGGTGCCACTGGGTGAAATAACTCTTCCAATCAGATTTGGAGGCCATGGTCCGACCTCTAAAGTTGTTGTGGAAACTTTTAAAATTATGGATATTGATAACGAATATAATGCCATCATTGGAAGAACAGCCTTGTATAAACTGCGAGCAGCCGTCTCCATCTTCCACTATGCAATCAAATTCCCCACTGCCGAGGGCGAAGGCACTCATTATGGAGATCAGCGGGAAGCTCGGGAAAAGAAGCCAGGAAACCGAACTGGATCCATGTAGCCAGTTTAAGGAAAAGAAGCCAGGAAACCGAGCTGAACCCTCAAAGGAAATCATTTACGTCGATGAGCCGACATGCGACAAACAACTCCGCGTTGGAGCTAACTTACCAGAGCCTATCCGAACTGAACTTATATCATTTCTGAAGGCCAATGCCGACGTCTTCGCCTGAAACACGAGGATATGAAGGGGATAGATCCGAAGGTAGCATGCCATCGGCTCAACATCGACAAAACAGTTAAACCCATAATCCAAAAAAGCGACGCAAGTTGGGTCCAGACCAACAACAGGCTCTGGAGGAAGAAGTCAGTAAGCTCGTCGACAACAAATTCATCAAGGAAGCCAAATACCCCACTTGGGTATCCAACCCCGTCCTGGTGAAGAAAAGCAATGGGTCATGGCGTCTATGCATTGATTTTTCCGACCTCAACATTGCGTGCCCAAAAGACAGTTACCCACTACCGCATATCGACTATATGGTGGATGCCACACCGGGTCATGAACTGATGAGCTTCATGGACGCATATTCAGGATACAACCAGATTCCGATGGATTCCAAGGTTGCTGAACACACTTCCTTTTACTCGGCAAGGGGGCCTGTACTGCTACACTATGATGCCCTTCAGATTGAAGAACGCCGGGACCACTTATCAAAGGTTGGTGAACAAAATGTTTTCAAGTTTGATAGGACGTACTATGGAAGTGTATGTAGATGATATGCTTGTAAAGTCAGTGTGCGCTAATGATCATGTAACACATTTGAATGAAATGTTTAGTATTTTGCACGATTACTCCATGGTGTTAAATCCTAAGAAATGTACATTTAGGGTAAAGTCGGGTAAGTTTTTAGGCTATGTAGTTAGTCAAAGAGGAATAGAAGCAAATCCTCAAAAGATCAAAGCCATTCTAGACTTAAAATCACCCACCTCGGTGTAAGGAATCCAAGGACTTACAGGTCGGCTCGCCGCCCTGAACCGGTTTATATCGAAGTCCACCGACAGATGCAAGCCCTTCTTTGATGCAATAAAAAAAAGAAAAACAGTTCGAATGGACTGATGATTGCCAAAAGGCTCTTGACGGTATCAAATAAGCTTTATCTCAACCTCCTACTTTGCAAAAGCCGAGACCCGATGAAATGTTGTATTTGTATCTCGGAGTCAGCAGCTCAGCAATAAGTGCGGTACTCGTCCGAGAAGAAGATTCCCAGCAGTGTCCATTATATTATGTCAGCAAAGCCCTTCATGATGCCGAGCTGAGATATCCGCCAATGGAGAAACTTGCTTTTGCGCTTATCACTGCAGCTCGAAAGCTACGACCATACTTCCAAGAACATTCTGTTACGGTGTTAACTGCATTTCCTTTACGACAAATCCTTCACCGACCTGACACGTCGGGTCGAATGATCAAATGGGCCATGGAACTAGGGCAGTTCGATATGCACTACAAACCGAGGACGGCCATCAAAGGACAAGTATTATCCGACTTCATTGCAGAGTTCACCCCAGGGGTAGGAGAAGTGATCAACAACCAGCCGTGGGTGATGTACGTCGACGGGTCATCAACCACAACCCGAGCTGGAGGAGAAATTGTCTTAATTAATCCTAATCAACGGGTCTTCTGCCGCTCAATTCAATTCCTTTTTTCCTCCACCAACAACGAAGCTGAGTACGAGGCATTACTGTCAGGGTTGAACTTAGCCGAAGCTATGAACGTAACTCGCATCAATATCTTTTCAGATTCACAGTTGTTAGTCAACCAAGTACTTGGTATCTTTGAAGTTAAAGAACCTCGCTTAATGTCGTACCTTGTGTTAGTAATGAAGAAGTTGTCCAAATTTCAGTTCAGGATTGAACATATCCCACGAAATTCGAATGTACAAGCGGATGCCCTGTCACACCTCGAATTAAGTGCAAAGATCGAAGACGTACAATACGTCCAGGTCGGTACGCAGGAGCTTCCCTCTACCTCGGAAAAGCAGATTGCCAACATTGAACCAAATTCCGAGGACAAAATTGTCAGTTGGATGGATCCCATTATAGCGTACCTCGAAACCGGGGCCCAACCACAGGACCCCAAAGAAGCGCGAGCCTTGCGAACTCGTGCAGCTCGGTTCACCTTAGACAATGGAACTCTTTACAAAAAGGGGTTACTCGGTCCCGCTGCTAAAATGCATACCCGAGCAGGAATCGCTCTTCGTATTGCAAGAATTCCACGACGGAATGTGTGGGAGTCATTCAGGATCTCAGGCCCTAGCCTACAAGATTCTACGACAAGGATATTATTGGCCAACTCTGAAACGAGACGCTGTAGACTGGTAAGAAGGTGCACTAAATGTCAGATATTTGCACCAAACGTCAACTTGACTCCAGAACTGCTCAGATCGGTGGTCAGTCTATGGACTTTTGCTAAATGAGGAATCGACTTGATTGGGCCTTTGCCAGTCAGAAAAGGAGGAGCCAAATATGCAATCGTTGCAGCGATTACTTTACGAAATGGGCCGAGGCGGAGCCATTGGCCACGATAACCGAGCAGAAAATGATCGACTCCATATGGAAGACGTTAATATGTCGGTTCGGTGTCCCTAATTCTATTGTCACCGACAATGGCAGACAATTTGAGGGCAAAAAATTTGCAGATTTTTGCGAAGAATACAAGATCAGACATCTTTTTTCGTCTCCATACCATCCGCAGGCAAACGGCCAAGTAGAGGCCGTGAACAAAATCATAAAGAACAGCCTCAAGCTGCATTTAGACGCGGCAAAGAGAGCCTGGCCCGAAGAACTTCCTCAAGTCCTCTAGGCGTATCGAACCACAGCTCGGTCCTCAACTAGAGAAACACCATTCTCGCTAGCCTACGGGTCAGAAGTGATGATTCCTGTTGAACTTGGATCCCAAACGTACCGGGTACTAAATTTCGAGAAAGATCACAACCAAGTCAATCTAAGAGCCAACCTCGATTTTGGTAGATGAACTACGAGCGCAAACCGAGCTCAAGAATGCTGCATATAAGCAGAGAAGTGAAAAGTACCTTAACTCTAAACTTCGACCCCGTACATTTAAGGTTGGTGATCTTGTGCTTAAAAGAATTGTGGGGCCTGATCCCGGGCCATTAAGGCCGAAGTGGGAAGGTCCATTCAAGATAAGTGAAGTCTTAACCAACGGAGCTTACCAAATTGAATACTTGGATGGTACTCCACACCGATATCCTTGGAATGCGATGTATTTGAAGAAGTTCTATCAATAGAGAAGGCCCTAAGTGCCTAAAGTCGGTTTTTTAATTGGCATTCTGTAAAAAGGCCCTAAATGCCTATAGTCAGTTTTTTAACTGGCGTACTGTAAAAAGGCCCTAAGTGCCTAAAGTCGGTTTTTTAACTGGCGTTCTGTAAAAAAGCCCTAAGTACCTAAAGCCGGTTTTTTAACTGGCGTTCTGTAAAAAAACCCTAAGTTCCTAAAGTCGATTTTCTAACTGGCTTTCTGTAAAAAGGCCCTAAGTGCCTAAAATCGGTGTTTTAACTGGCGTTCTGTAAATAGACCCCAAGTGCCTTAAGTCGGTTCTTAACTGACGTTTTATGAAAAGACTCAAAGCATTTCAAAAGCCAGAAAACGACACCATAAACCTAAGTCAATTTCGAAAACCTACGGAATACGAGGTTCATGACTTAGCGTAAAAAATACACAAAATTACTGAAAAGAAAAGTCTTCATTCATTCAAAACCAAAATATGTTCTTACAATAGATAGAAAAATGCAAAAGGGATGTGCCAACACAATGGTCCACATCAGCAAAACAACAGAAAGATAACAAAGCCTACTAAAAAGCAAAAAAAGAAAAAAAATCACTAGGCGAGATCCTTCCCGGTCTCAGCATCCTTCCCGGTCTCAGCCTGGGAGTTATCTTGATTCTGCTCGGTCTCAGCCTGGGAACTCTCTTGGTTCTTCTCGGTTTCAGCCTGAGAGCCACCCATGTCCTCAAGAGCCTCTTCTTCTTGATCTTCCGGGACCTCGGAACTGTCCTTAACTATCTCACTCAATCTAGAAAAAATTGCAGCGTCTAAAGCTTGTGGGTCCGACACAATCTTCACAATGATGGAGTCGACCTCCCCGGTCCCCTTGACCAGTTCGGTTCCTGTAGGGGGATTTTGCGCGTTCTCCTCAGCCGCTGCTGCCACGTACCTCTCCGCATACTCCACCACTTCTTTCTTGATCTGGGCCGGAGTCAAGAGTTTGAGATGCTGCTCGACGGTAAAATCGACAAGAGTAGAGATAAACACGTCGGCCAACTCCGACCTCTTCTCCTTTTCTACCTCGAGAACCATATCAACATATGCTCTCCGAAGTGCGGCACGCCTATTTGCGTCCAGAGGAGGATATCCGCGGGCAACGACATCCGCCTCAGTGCCATCCAATACCAGCTCGCAATAGGCTCGCTCATCGTCGTCGGCAGGAACATGAACCTCTTCAATCTCGGGATCAAACCCGAACCTCTCCATCTTTATAAGCATGATGGACTTAAGATCTCCGACATTATACAGACCGGATTGAAATCGGTCAATCACCCAGCGGAGGTTCAGGCAGGAGTTAAGCTCAATGTCCCTCTCCATCTCGACGGAGCCCTTGAACTCCTGCTTCTCGAGCTCCTTACCTTCTTCGACACCTTGGGCACGCATAAGCTCCCCGAAATCAACTTTTTCCTTCTCTAACTTCACCAACTCGGCAGCATGTGCCTCTGCCAAGCGTATCAGTTGGGCTTCCTTGTCGGCTCGATCTTGGCGAGTTTTCTGGTGTTCTTCCCGAGTCTTTTGGTGCTCTTCTTGCTCCTTCAAGTAACGATTCAAATTGTTCCTAACTTCCATCTCAGAGGCACCGATTTGCGCCGTAAGTTTGCGCACCTCATCTTCCAAACGCTTCTTCTCAGCCGTTAACCCTTCGATCTCGGTCTTGGCTGTGGCGAGCTGAACAAGCTTTTTTTTTTTACTTCGGTTGTCAAGGCAGCTTTGTCTGCCTCCAGAGACACGAGTTGACCATCGCGCAACTCCAGTTTGTCCATTCGTTCATTGAGTGCGGCAACGTTCATGCCAAATTCATCTTCCATAGCGCAGAGGCCGACCAAGGCTCTCCCCAAAGTTGCCTTGGCATAGCTGAACCGATAAGTACTCGACAGCCCGGACACTCGCGCCTTAGTCAAAGGGTCCCAAGACATCAACGGAACCCGAGTTGCCTCCATCACGTGGGGAGGCTGATGAAATTTGTTGGTAAACTTCGAGATGATCATAGAATGGAATTGTGTAAACCAGCTCTCCATTACGTCGTCTGGAAGATTGAGATTGAGGATCCTCTCCTCGTCAATGGGCAAGTAAGTGTTACCGCCATCTTGGTGGACTAGAGCATTCTTCTCCAAGTTTAATTGACCGACGTCCTGCCTGGCCTTAGAACGTCGTTCCCCCCTCTACGTCGAGCTCCTCACCAGCTTTCCTCTTGGATTTCTTCTTCTTCTTCTTTTGAGTCGAAGGCTCTTCTGTGGTCTTTTTAGTCATCTTGGCCTCCTCTGAACTCTATATGATCACATGGAGGTCGGGGTGGGCCATTTCGGCATCCTTCTCAACTTCAGGGGGAGCGACGGGAGTTGAGACTATAACCTCGGTATTTGTCTCTGGGGCAGGTTCCGGAACGGGTTCAGTGATGGGGGCAGGCATCGCGATTGTAACTAGTGACCCCGACGTGGCCCCAATGTCGGCACCCCCAGAAGCACGGTTAGGTGCCTTCTTCTTCAATCCTTCCAGAAAATTCATACGACCCATCTCGGTATCCTTGACAGAAAACTAACGTTGGTAATCCTTTGCCTCTCGAACGGATTTGAATTCGAAGAAACCGAGTAACGGATAATAAACTGAAAATAAAAGATAGTTAAAGAGGTTCATACAACTCATGCAAGAGATAAAGGAAAACAAACAGAGAGTGATTTAAATAACATAACAGAGAACTTACCAGGTTCGAAGTCGTGAATTGCCTTTTTCGCTCCTAATTTGGCATCCGCAAGCTTTGAGTTCTCGTCAACAAATTTCACTTGCGCTCCGAAACACCTAGCTTGGCCAAATCCTCAAGTTTCTCCCTAAATTCACCGCTGAGTTTGGGTTCTGTTTTCCTTTGGGCTACAAATATGAAAAGGTCCGACCTGTTAGCGAAGGAAAAACATCTCGTCAAGAGATTTCGAGTATAAGAGAGAAACATACAAAAAGAGAAAACAACTCGGGTTGGGACCGTCATCCCGTCAATTGGTGTCTCAAGTCGGAAGTTAGGAGACTGCCAATCCCCACCAACCCACAACCACTCATCTTGGAAGCCATGAAGGGTCTCAGGGATTCCTGTAATCAGTTGCCCCGTCTTTAAGTCGTATTGCGGCCTCGCCACGTGTAGTTGACAAATTATTTTCTTTTACCGAGCAGCGAATCGAATGATTCGTTTCCCAGGTCGATCTCTCGAGGAAGACTCTTCGGAATTTAATATTGGTGTTGATAACACATAAAATGAAAACAAAGCCTAAACATTCTAATCATGATAGGGTTGGAAGATGATTAACTAAGACAATAACATAAAACAATAATCTACCTAAAAATATAAACGACGAAAAGATAAATATGCTAGGGAATCGGGAATAATCGCTTCCGGTTCTACACTCATTTAATGGCAATCAATAACTCGGTTAACGGCCTCGACTCATCCACTCGTTTAACGACTCAACCATCATAGCATTACGCGGTAGATAGAGGAATCATAAACGAGCAATTAAACGAGACAATCAACACATAGACAATACGTCTCCGGTTATGCCTACTCTTTAAGAGCCAAATTCCATCAATATCTCCCCTCTCGGTTATGAAATCGATTATTTCTACGACTCCTCCCCTTTCGGTTCTAAAAGTCGCAATTCAAAGAATTAACAAACTTTAACTTAACAAATCCATGTTCAAGCACAAATCAAATTGTCACTCTTTGATTATATCAACAAATTAACCTAAGTGTCACTCTTAGGTTATAAACATTTACCAAGTTTAATTTATCAATTCATAATTAAAACAACTCGTCAAGATTGAGCTATCGTCATGCACATAAACGAGCTTAAACCGGAATGATTATCCCCTACCCCTAGCTAGAGGATTAGCTACATACAATAAATTCAACACAACAATTCATTTCTTCAAATTCAACCATTTTCATGAATTAAACAAGAAGAAAAACTTACAATCAATCCAAAGCCAAGTGTTAAATCCACAATACAAGCTTCATCCAAAATACAAAATACAATAAGAAGAAAAGAAAATAAAAAGAAGAAGAAGAAGAAGAAGAAGAGGGAAGAAGAAGAAGAAAAAGAAGGAAGAAGAAGGAGAGAAATTGGTGATGGAGATGATGATGTTGGGGAGTTAGGAGAGACAAGAAGACATCCTTTTCCCCCTTAGGAGATGAAAATGCTCCCCTCTCCAACCTAGGACCGGATTTTGTGGCACTAACTTTCATTTCCCGAGCTTGAAAAGGTCATAAAAAAAAACTGGAATTTTAGCACTCCGCGGCCGCGACCTGATCCCGCGGCCGCGACTTTTTGCTGCTGAAATTTGGGACCTGGCTGCCGCGGCGAAGAAAATCCCGCGGCCGCGGAGACCAAAATCTGCACTGCACCATCTTACGATTTTTGCTCGTTCGGGTTCGTTTTAACTCGGAATTGAGTTCCGTTTTTTCCTACGTGTTGCTAACGAACCCCTCTATCCAATGGTGTCAGCTTCCCCACAAGATTCTCGAAAACCGGTTCTCCTGAAGCTCTTGACCATCACACTAGAGACGTTCGCATGCGACTTCGCGCGGCTTCACGCTTTGGCTCCGTCCGGATTCATCCGAACTCGAAATCTAATTCCGCTTTTTCCTATGTGTATCCAAAAAATCCATCTACACAACCATGATTGCCCGGTCTATGTTGAGATAAATCGACTCCTCATGAGACTTTCGACCTGCACACCAAAAACAAAAAGAAAAAGGAGAAAAACACACGAAAAACACAAAGAAAACAAAAATGGAACAAAACACTAATAAAACACAAAACGGAATAAAAACTCACGAAAGGACCTAAAACGGGGGAAAAAGATTGATAAAACAATAACGAAAAATACAACAAAAATGGGACAAACACCACGCAGAAAAAACAACCGGTTGGTGGGACCCCCTCGCGCTCCCTATCCTCTTGAAGTGAAATATGCTTCTCAACTCGTCAATCGTTGGAAATGGTAGTTTTTTCTGTGCCAGAAGGACCATGATTCCTATGATCTTCTTCCAACTATTGGGAGTCACTTGACTAAGGCTAAGACCCCAATCGCGCAAGTAGTTGGTGATCACGTTGTCTAGGGGAAACCTCAGACTCGACCTTAGGCTCTCGGCGAAAATCCCTACACAACCGGGGGGAGGACAATGAATTCTTTCTCCCGGATAAGGAGCAAAGATTCTAACTGAGGAGGGAATCCGCGCAGCAGAACCACGTCGGCATCCGTCATGATGCTGGGCTCCCCCAAAAATAATACATCGTTGTCGGGCCATCGCCGAGCAGGATGACTCCAGTATCCCGATTTGACAGGAATGTCTCTTTCCATCTCGGCGTCTCCCTTGATGTTGTTCTTTCGGATATCCAGACGCTCGACGAAAATAGGGTCCCATTGGTAATAATCCCCCATTAACTAAGATTAGGGCTTACTGGAAACTCGAGTAAACTCTTAAGGAATTACGTGAGTCGTTGAAGAACGGGTGAAGGACGGAAAAGTTTGATAACAGAGATGTTCAAGAAATCAAAAATATGTTCAAGATATATATATATATATATATATATATATATATAGATTTATATATGCGACGCTTTCCGAACGTTGGGATGAAGACGCCTCCGCCCGTACTAGGAAACCTATCATTCAAAAATGTGTGTAACCGTTGTGTCTTTTGGAGGAAATCTTCTTAATACCGTCATAAATGTTTGAAACTTAATCGTAAGCGTTCACGTGTCCCGAAACTGCCATAATTTCCAGCCGTAATTTATGGTACGTGTCCCTTGAGAGGAGTAGTGGGGAAGACACATTCGTAGCATCTGGAAACTGCCTTGTAACCGCCCCTGGATCTCATACTCGCCTATTGATCGCAAAAACGTGTAATTCTCGTCTAAGAAAATCACCTCGATATACTCTTCGAAATTCTGCGAATGACTTCAGAGCTAAAGTTGGTCGAGATGAAAGTGTCATTAAGAAACACGCTTTTCTGCATACTCCTTAAATGACAGGGGCCTCTATGTTAATATCAAGACCGAATTCCATAGATTAAGGGCGTTTCGAGTGGATTTAAGATGGATTTAAGAAGAATTACTAGAAGACCGAGATGCTATGTAGGTCCTTGGTACCATCTCAATATCTAATCAACATCTCGTTATTACCACCTCGGTCTCCAAGACGCAAAAAAGCAGACTACCAAATCTCCCCAGCATTGAACAACGACCTCGGGATTGTTTTCTCGGTTCTAGAAAGGTTCTATGGGAAGGATGTAGCAGGCTACAAATCTGTGGAACAACTGATGTCCTAAAAAACCCGACCTCGTCTCGACAGAAGTGACGTCTGTCACTTCTTTCAAAGGGTGCCCATGCTTTCATCATAGCCTAAAAAGCCTGACGGCATCATAGCCGCCCCTTAGCCGTCATATCTGCATTAAATGCCGCCGACTTCTCTTGGAAGGTGTGCCAGATATAACTATAAATAGCAGCATTAAAGTCGATACGAGGATCTACGACCAACACATTAACTTCACGCATTTATTACCTCGGCTTCATCTGTTTTCGACCTCCAGTACTAAAAAACCGACTTGCTCGAAATTGTAACCGACCTCATAAAATTCAGTAAAAATCAGATTTTCTTCAATTTTCGTTGTGTTTTGAGTCTTAATTACATTGATTAAATCCGTTTATCAACACAAACATATATGATGATTAAGAAAATCAGTAGCACATCAATACAGTGGCCGTACTGTGCATGGCACCTAGTAAAAGTAGAGAAAATAAGATGACATGATGGTGTATTATTAACTTGATGCATTGAAATTTAAATATAATCAAAATAATTCTTCTTTAGTATAATTTTTTTATTTATATATTTATCATTTTAATAATATATTAATTCAAATAGAGAAATATTGATTTAGAATTTTTTAATAGCGGTATACTTTCTTTTCTTACTACAATAACATAGATGATAATCTATTATTATATAAAAAGAATAACCTTTTTTACAATTTTAGAAATGTTTTCCCGCCAAATTCATTAAATATATTCTATATATAGTAATTGTTGGACAATATTAATTAAGGCAACAAAATCGGCAGATTAATTGTGTTAGAATCTATTTTCCTTTTCCTGTTAGATTAATTGTGTTAGAATCTGTTTTCCTTTTTCCCATATTGAAAATGGCGTTATAAAATCTCATAGCATAAATCTAGAGTTTATCTCTTATCTGATACAAAATCTCATTGCATATGTCTCACGAGTTTAAAAAATCTCATCTCTTATCTATAATCTCATAGCATAAATCTAGAGTTTATCTCTTATCTGTTACAAAATCCCATTGCATATGTCTCACGAGTTTAAAAAATCTCATCTCTTATCTATAAGAATTTTAAAAAATAAAATAAAATAAAAACCAATTCATAATTACTACTAGAAATCCATTACCGTAAAAAACTAATTTTCATCGGTCTAATTATTAATATTTTTACAAATATTATAAGCTAACAATACATCCTCGATAACAACGTAAAAAGTATAATAATAATGGTGTGTAATCAAATTTTGTAGATGGAAGTAAGGCCGTATCATCTGACATAATGTCTTTTTTAAATTATGCTTATAATATTTTAGATATTTTAAACAATTTTTTTAAACATTTTTTTTACATATTCGTCTATATATATATACACATATACACATATACATAATTGATGTTAAATTTAAATATTTGTAGACATGTTTTCTTTACAAAATAGTCTAGAAAAATATTTTTTACACAATGTTAAATTCAAATGTATTTAGATATGTTTTCCTTTTAAAATTGTTTAGAAAAGTTATAGGTGACTTCACATCTTTCAAAAATAATATAGAAAATTTTGAGTATTTTTACATATACTAATATAATATTTTAGGTGTTTTTAATATTAAACATACAAATTTTATATTCTCTTATACAAAATAATGTAAAATTCATATTCTCTTATACAAAATAGTTTTAAATTGTTTGATCCTGAATCTTTAATTTATAATTATTATGTATTGTTTTTTCTCCTCTTTAATTTATAATTATTTTTTTTCTTTCTCTTTTTAAATAGAATCAATAATAGTTCCCACTTCTGCCATTGAATGACTCAAACTCAAAATCTATTTATAATATTATTAATTTAATATTATTCTCGTGCATAGCACAAAGTACACACTAATTTCTTTTGAAATATATAAAATATTGTAGTACGTCAAAAGTTACATCAGGTGATAACTTATTAAAAGTATATAAAACATAGTAGTATGCGGTTTTAGTCTACAGCCATTTATATTTTAATTAGTTGACGTGGCAAAGGATTAGTGGACAGAGCTTGAGGAAATGATTCCCTTTAAAAATTTTGAAAATGAAAACGGCACATACGAATTTCCCATACTTTTCTAGTAAAACACTTTCATTAGCCCTAGTGGCATGCCTCTCAACAGTTACACGCATGCATATTAACGCGTTAATTAGTTAGTTGTCACTTGTCATTAGTGAAGAAACTCACTTATAAAATTCCCCCACCCTTCCCTAAAATTTTGACCACGCTTAATCATCACATCACTAATCACCCCATACATACTACACTACATATCAATATAATCATTCTTCTTAGTTGTG
>BKCP01011625.1:1192546-1216068 GCA_008636005.1 Striga asiatica | reverse complement strand
TCCTCCATTAACATCTTTTTTGTGTTAGCCATCATGAATATTATACTCGGCCTAGGCGTGGCCTTCGACCCCATGCCGACGCAGGACATCTGCGTCGCAGATTTTAGTAAGGGAGCAAAAGAATACGACAACCTCCCATTGCCTTGCAAAGACCCTCTAGAAACCACAAGCAAGGACTTCTTCTCAGACGTCCTCAGCCAGCCTGGCAACGTCGACAACCCGTTAAAGCTAGCCGTCACCACACTCAACACCACTCTTGTCCCGGGTAGAAACACCCTTGGCATGACCGTGACGCGCCTTGACCTCGGCCCCGGAGCTAGCTTCCCTCTCCACACCCACCACAGAGCAACCGAACTCTTCATTGTCTTCAAAGGACAGTTGGAGGTCGGGTTTGTGACCTCCTCTCCTTATTATAAACTCTACAACATGACTATTCCAGAGGGTGGTGTCTTTTACGTACCTATGGGGCTCCTTCACTATCAGAGAAATGCTTTGAAAGATGGTAATACAGTTGCGTTCAGTGTCTTCAACCGACAGAGCCCAGGGCTCAACGTATTAACGCACGCCGCTTTCAAGCCCACCCCTCTCATTCAAACCGGTTATCTTGCCAGTGCCTTTCAGTTGGACGAGAATACCATTCGTAAGCTCCAGGGGAAGAACTGGGTCTAGGCACTCCACCTATACTATCTTCGAGTTTGTAACTCGGTTGCTCTTTGTTTGTTGTTGTTTGTTGTTTTCAGTCCGCCCAAGCTTTTAATTTCCTTTCATGACTAAGTATGATTAATAAATTTAATTTCCCTTTCTTCAGGTAAATGTTTCGTCATTTATACGTAACTTCTTATATTATAATAATATTTTAACTTATACATATAACTAAATTGTAGTTAAATTAATTTAAATAGTTTTTTACAATAATATTAATATATAGTTTAGTTTTTATTATTAAGGTAACTATAATTATTTATTTATTTTTATGTACAATATAGATTTGAAATCGAATATCATCAAGACATGGTTATTTTGATATATTATATATATAAATCTGATAATAAATAAAAAAAATTTATTATCTTTTAAATATATTATAATCTATGTTGGTAAATTTCATATGATTATAAAAGAAAGATGAAGGAAAAAGTAGAAAAAAATTGTACCTTATAAATCACATCTAGAATATGAATTAATATGAAAACATAATTAATGCTCTTAAAAATGATCATAAATATCCAGTATATATATGGATATTTCAAGCCTAGTTAATTTTGGATTGCAAATAAATTAAAATTAATCCAAGCCAAAGGACAAACTATGAAGATCTGTCACCTAGGATTCCGAAGCGTGTGAGTCTGCTACTTAGGCTCAGCGCATTCGAAAATTATATATAGGGGGATAGAAATAGGGCTGGCATTTTTTAACCGAAAATCGAAAACCGAACCGTACCGATTCAATTATAACGGTAACCGACTATCGGTTACCGACTTGTTATCGGTTCGTTATCAGTTCCGAAACCATAAAGGTTCGGTTTTACCGAACCGAACCAATAAGAAATTAAAAATAATAATAATAATAATATTTAATAGTTAATAGTTAATACTCATATATATTTTATTTCACTCTCATCTCAAGTTAAGAACAAATAAAGTTAATCATTCTTACGGGACAAAAATTCAATAAAAGAGTGGGACTTCTGATTTATTCTTTAATTTATATTTATTCTATTTCTTTTTTTTTTAAAGAAGATCAATAGTAGTTCTCACTTCCTCCATTTAATGACTCAAACTCGAGATATATTTATAATTATTATTTAATATTGTTTCTCGTACAACGCACATGCTACACACTAGTTATAGAAAAGAGGATAATTTAAATTTTTGTAAAAGTCCAAGAAACATTGTTATTATATATTTATATATAAAAAATATAAACAAACAAAAAAATTTGATATTATATATAAAAGTAATAAAAGGAGTATTAGTCTTTCTTAATTATAAACACTCGAGTAAAAAATGAAAAGATAAAAGGTATGAATATAATATAAATATTTAACTAAAAGTAATTTTCAATAATGAAATATGAATCTTTAATCCCAGCAAAATTAAAAGATATTTTTTAAAATAAAAGTTATGTAGGTGTCATTATCCATAATATACTCGTTCAATTTTAAACTGAAACTATTCACAAAAATATGGATTAATTATAAATTGAATATAAAATTATTAGTAGTTATGTAATTATATGTAAATGTTAAGACTGAACCAGTTCATAAATGCTAAGATAATTTTCGTAGTTGAGTTCTGGACATGTTGTGAATAATAAATAATAAGTAGGACTCAGTATGATTAAAAAATGTATTAGAGCACTCACAATAAATTGGGTCTAATTTTACATATGTGGTATATAAATGAACTTATGTGTTCATTGACATGTTCAAACCCAAATAAGAAAAAACTCCAAAAGCTATCCATCGCTAAAATAAATTACTAGGTCTCTAGAATACCTGTCAACAAATAAAAATGTTCTAATATGTTTTTTCTATTAAGAGATATATAAAATTATGAATAAATGGTGAATGTTCATGTTTGTACTTGGGTTTAAAATAGACTCAAGAGTGGGTTTGGTCTTATTTTTTTATTGCTACATAAGTTAGACCATGTCAATTTTTAATTGCACTGAAAAATATTTTCTTATGGACAATTTATTTCCTACACGTTATATGATATTTTTTTAAGTGACCAAAGCATTGTGTGTGCTCTTAGAGAAAACACACGACATAATATGTAGAAAAAAAAATGTATTTTGTGAAATTGCATGTTTTCCCCTTTGGAAAGTTCTTTTTCTCTCTCTAGAGATGGCCCCGTTCCTCAGATGAGGATCTTTCTTCCTCTCCTAAATCTCTTGGATCTTTCTTCGATTTCTCTCCGTTTTCTTTTTCTATTTTTTCCTACCCGTTTTTCTCTCTTCCCCCCTGTAGTGCGTCTTTGTCCTTTTTCTCTCTTTTCCTATTTTGTGTTTTCCTAACCTAGGGTTTTCTCTGCAGGCGTTTTTTCGGTATTTTTGTTCGATCTCACAGCTAAAGTCTCTGGTTCAGTTCTGATAAATAGCCATGGCGCAAGAGATAACTGATAAGTTATTCAGATTCAAGTTATCGAAAAAAGAAAAGGGTGGTATTACGCTAGAAGACACCGATATTGAACCGGGTATCCATGAATGTTAGCGTAGTCTCATTGGGCGTATAATTGGCGAGAAGAATATTAACCTAGGGGGTTTGAAAACCACTATGAGCCACGCTTGAAGGACTATCAAGTCGTTCTCAATCAGGGTCTTGGGTGCAAATTTATTCCAATTTCTGTTCCAAACAGATGAGGACAAATGCAAGGTGCTGAGGGGTAAAGCTTGGTCCTTTGACGGGCAATACCTATTGTTAAAGGAGTTGCAAAGGAACAAAATTGATTTCACAGATGATGAGCTTAGAGTGGAGTTATGGGTCCAGATCCACAATCTACCTCTTCATTGGATCTCGGAGGAGACTGAAATGAGAGTGGGAAAGCTCTTTGGCAAGGTAAATGATGTTCTGGGCCCTGGTCTGGGGAGTTTACATGGGAGAATTGTGAAGGTTTTGGCTGAAATAAATGTGTCAGAACCCATTCCTCGAGGTACAAATCTAAAGTTGGGGGCAGAGGAACAATGGGTGGATTTCAAATATGAGCAACCAATGCAAACTTAATCTTTAAAAACTGAAAACAGTCCAAATTGCTTCTGATTTTGTGGTGGAGGAAACCAGCCATAACTGGTCCCAAGTTTCCAAATGAAAGCTTTGGTGTAGAATTGTAGAAGTTTGGGAGGACCCTCTACAATTTCCCAACTGAAGGACAATGTAAGAGCCTACCTTACTGATTTTGCTTTCTTATCTGAAACTAAAAAATCAAATTCTTTTGTCCAAACTGTTTGTAAGAATTTGCTAGTAGGGGATATGTGGGAGTATGTCAACCCCATAGGTAGTAAAGAGGGTCTTCTGTTGTGTTGGTCTTCTAGGATTCAGGTTTTTGATATTACTAGTAGTAATTTCAGTTTTGAAGTTAGTTTCATGATAGATGGTTATGCTGATAAAATGTGGGGTGTTTTTATCTATGCTAGTGTGGACCCTTCTGTTAGGTAAAGTCAATGGGATGTCTTGCTTAGACATCACCTTTCCTGGAGGAACCTGTGGTTTTTAGGAGGAGATTTTAATGATATCCTAAATAACTCTGAAAAGAGTGGGGGTATTGTTAGGCATGAAGCTTCTTTCCAGAATTTTAGAAAGTTTATTCAGCTATTAGGTGGAGTGTCCAAGTTTGGGCCAACCATTCACTTGGTCAAATAATAGGAAAGGAGCTGACTGTGTGGAAGTCAAACTTGATAGCATCTTTATGTCCCCTGATTGGCTTCTGAAATTCCCAAATGCTACTGTCCAGCACAGTCCCCTCATCTCCTCAGATCATAGCCTCATTCTTATGGATAATATTGGAGTAGAGCATAGAAGAAGGAAAAAGTTCACTTTTGACATTAGATGGGTGAAGGAAGAAGGCTTTCAGGAGTGTATTGCAAAGTCTTGGAGTGTTGGGGTCACAGGACCTGCCTTGTACAGTTTTCAGAAAAAGCTTAGAAATGTTAAGATGGGCTTACTGGGTTGGCTATCCACTAGGCAATCAAACTCTTCTGCGCTCATACAGGAATGTAATGCAAAGCTTACCTTATTGTCTCTTCAGAGTGGAAGCAAGAACTGGAGGAGTGGCAGGAATGTAAGGAGACATTCCATAAAGCATATAAAGGTGAGGAAATGTTCTGGAAACAAAAGTCCAGAGTTAGATGGTTATGGGAGGGGGACCAAAATAAAAGATTTTTTCAAGCATGTGTGAGTCAAAGAAGGAGTGGCAACAGTCTTAAAAATCTTGTGAAGAGAATTGATGAGAGATGTGCAACTCAGACAGAAGTGGTTGAAGAGGTTTCTGCTTTCTATAAGCATTTATTCACATTTGAAAATCCTATTGAGGATGATGACATTCTGGCTGGGATCCCAGTGGCTATTACATCGGAAACAAATCAGAACCTGACTATAGCTGTGAATGAAGAGGAACTTAAAGATGCTCTGTGGGAGGTGGACCCAGGTAAAGCCACAGGTACTGATGGATTTTCACCTTCTTTTTTTCAATCCTGTTGGCCTACCATCAAATCTGACCTATGTTCAGCTGTAAATAATTCTTGATCTCTGGTTGTATCCCTAAATCTACCAATCATACAGTTATTACTTTAATTCCAAAATTCAAAAATCCAAATTTGTCTCTAATATTCGCCCTATTAGTTTTTGTACTATTACCTATAGGTTGATTTCCAAGATTTTTGCTCGTAGATTAAAGCTTGTCATTAAATTTTGCATCTCCCAGCATCAGACTGCTTTTGTGCCTGATAGGCAAATTCTAGACAATGTCATTATTGCCAATGTGCCTCCACTATCTAAATAGTAAAAAGAGAGGTAAAAAAAGATTCATGGCCTTGAAAATTGATATGGCCAAGGCCTTTGATAGGGTTGAGTGGTGTTTTGTTATTAAAGTGTGTAGAAAGCTAGGTTTCTGTGAGAAGTTTTTTAAATGGATTTGGTCCTGCATAAGTACCTCATCTTTTTCCTTCAATATCAGTGGTCAAAATCTTGGAGCTGTTATCTTTACTAGAGGCATAAGGCAAGGAGCTTCTCTATCTCCTTACCTTTTCATAATCATTATTGAAGCTCTTTCCCATCTCATCCAAAAAACCAGTTTTTCTCAATCTTTCAGAGGTCTCAAAATCAACAAATTTTCCCCTATCATCTCTCATTTATTTTTTGCTGATGACTCTTTTTTCTTTTGCCAGGCTGATGAGTATCATACTTCTTTGTTATTAAATATTTTGGATTATTATTGTGTTGATTCTGGGCAGTCTGTAAACTTCCAAAAGTCTAATATCTTTTTCTCTGCCAATACTCCAACTCAAGAAGAAGACAGAATCTGCCAGATCCTTAAAGGAATTATGGTGGCAAAAAATTCTAGATATTTAGGCCTTCCTATGGGAATAGGTAGAAACAAGAGGGAGACCTTTGCTTTTGTTAGAGATTGTGTGGTAGCTAAAGTCACTAGTTGGAAAAACACTTTTCTGAGTGAAACTGGTAAGGAAATTATGATCAGAACAGTCGTGAGTGTTATGCCGTTGTATGTCATGTCTGTATTTAAATTACCTGTGGGTGTTTCTCTAGATATTTGTAAGGAAGTGGCCCAGTTTTGGTGGGGCATAAATGAAGAGGGTGGTAATAGAATTCATTTTAAAAGAAGAGGGGGGTTGGGGTTGGGGTAGACTTGCCACTCCAAAAGAAGAGGGGGGTTGGGGTTTTAGAGATTTTGGGGACATGAATGAAGCCCTCATTTTAAAGCAACTTTGGGGCCCCAGCACCCTTATGAGTAGAGTGCTGAGAGGTAAGTACTGTCACAAGCAAAATTTCTTAGATGTCAAGAAGAGAGACACTGACTCTTGGATGTGGAAGGGGTGGCTAGATGTTAGGAGTACTTTGGTTTTGGCTTTAGGTATCAAGTTGGTAATGGGCAGTCTATTAATGTGTGGGACTCACCTTGGTTACCAAACTCCAATCATTTTAAACCCGCATGTTGTTTTGAGATGACAGGCTTAAATTGCACAAGGTGTCTGATCTCATGCTTGTAGGACAATTTGTTTGTCCCATTTTTGTGTCTTTATTTCATATTTATTTTCTTTTTTTTTTCCCCCATTTGTAGGTTTTTCGTCGCTTATTTGGTCCATTTCATTCGTTTTGTGTTTTTGCCTTTAGTTTATATTTTTGTATCTTTTTGTCATGTTTTGCTTCGTGTTTTTTCGTGTTTGTGTTTTCAGGAGGTAGGTGGTGCCGGTCGAGGTTAGGATTGCGTGTGCCGAGACTGTGATATCGAGAATTCCCGTGGCCGAGCCCAGAAGTCGACGAAGAGGACTAATAAGACGGACAGAAAACGCGCCCATAAATTCTCGCGACTCGCGAACTTGCCGCGACCCGCGAGAAAAACTGGGGCTTAAAGGCAGTTGCGAGACGATGTCGCGCCTCGCGAGACGATGTCGCGACTCGCGAGACTGAGTCGCGACTCGCGACCTATGTCGCGACCAACCCCAGAGTAATAAGAAAATGACGACGCGCGACTCGCAAGGAAGTCGCGACTCGCGACCCAAGACAAGACCATCTCGCGACTCGCGACTTATGTCGCGAGTCGCGACTTAACCGGCGCGAATTTCGAGGACGGGATTTTTAATGCTGATTTCGATCCTAGGGTTGATTATTCACGATTCCAACTTTATTTTTACGTTCCCTCTGGAGAAAAACCCATTCCTTTTCTTTCTTTCGCACTTTTGAATTGTTTTGGGAGATTGACAACTCCTATTTCTTGCTTTGGATTTAGATGCACTTGGATTTGACGTTGGATTCTCTATAATAATCGTAAGTTATTTTCCTCAATTGCTTGTTGATGATGATGGCTTGTGTTAATTTGAATGTTGATGTTGAATTTCATATGAGTAGCTAAATCCATTCGCTAGGGATAGGGGATGATTGATTAGGTTCGTTATAATTGAGTGCTTTTGATTGTTCATGTCTATTCGAGTTGTGTGAATCATAGGGTTAGTAGATTGATCACCTTTCTAACCTAGATAATCAACGTGTAGAATCGAGAGGGGAGACGTTGGTAGAATTAGGCTCGTTTAGAATAGATTTGTTCGGAAGCGTATAATCTATGTGTTGTTGGAATTGATAGTTGATCGTTAACGTTCACTCTCTTGTTACGAAGAGTTATTGAGAGTGAAACTCTGAACGAGAGACGATTCAAGACCTTTAACCGAGCAATCGAATGCCGGTGATTGCATTAGAACCGAAAGCAATTATCTCCGATTCTCTAGCACTTAAATCATTCAGTAAAGTCATTTGATATTTGCTTTCATTTTATTCAGGTTAAATCAGTAGTTGATAGTCAAAACCCAAAAATATTGAATTAGAGTGTTTAGGAATTCTTTTTCTCTTTTCGTGATTGAATATACGTACAAGATAATCCGACTAACCTTCCTTGCGATACGACCCGGGGACGAATCTTTCGATTCTACTCCGGTAAAAATACTCACAACAAAATTGGCGCCGTTGCCGGGGAAGGTTTAGGACTTATTTTGTGCGCCTATTCATCTTGTTTTAGTGTTTCTCTTATTTCTTGTGATTTTTCTTGTTTCCGTGTTTCTCTTGATTTCTTTTTATTTGTTAGGTGTTAGTTCTTGTTTTATTTTGTTTTTATTTGTTTTTATCATTGGTGCTCGTAACCCTTGTTGGTCTTAGTGTATGCGTACCAGGAGTGAACGCAAATTGCTATCTCCGATCAACAAATCAGTCAACGAGAGCCTGAGGGAGCTGCTGGAAGAGCTTGCTCTCGAATCTAACGAAGGAGACGAGACGAGGTGGCTGAAGGGTGTTGTTGTTGTTGGACCACGAGAAATGTGGGTGATTTCTCCACCCGGGATTGTACGTGTTGGAATAGGGGTCATTGGGCTGCCGGATTTGATAACCTTGGAGGGCATTGACATCTGTATACTGTTCTCCTACCTCCTGGTCAAACGCCGATGGGCACACCTCGGATCTATGCCCCTGAACTCCACATGCCCCGCATGTGTCTACTGCCATGGTGTGCACTGACTGGCCTCCTCGTGCATTCATTAGCCGCATTTGCTCTGTGAGTTCGGCTATTTGATGGGCCATTATGTCTTGAGCAGAAGATACCTCGTTGACCACGACCCTTTTCCCTTGATTGCTCTTTTGAGACGAGTTAGCACTCATCGTCTCAAAGATCTCATACATCTCTTCGGCCGTCTTTGCACCGATGTCTCCCCCTGCAGCGTTGTCAACCATATATTGCAAATTCTGGTTGAGGGAGTCGTAGAAGCAATTCATCAGTAGTCCCGGTGAAAGATTGTGGTGGGGACACTGCCGCTGGAGATCCTTGAATCGCTCCCAGGCCTCGTGAAGAGGCTCACTCGGTAGTTGGGCAAAAGAGACGATCTGTGACCGGAGCTCTGAGTCTTCTGATGGGAGTAGTACCTCCCAATGAACTTCATGTAAACCTCGGTCCAGGTAGTCAGAGATGCCGGTGCAAGTGTCATGAACCAGGCCTTGGCCCGGTCTTTCAATGTCTCGGGGAAACACCTCATCTTCAACTGATCCTCATTCAGCCGGTTCAGGGGGAAGGTGTTGAGGACATTGTAGAATTCCCGGATGAAGTTAAGTGGGTCTTCGCTCGAGAGCCCATGGAATGCCGGCAGCTGGTTGTAGTGAATCATTTTTAGCTCATAATTCTGTACGGGTTCTGGTAAACGGATACACGAAGTGACTGGCCCGATAACCGGCTGGGCTAAGGTTCGGAGGGTGTTACGAGACGGTTAGTGCCATGCAGCACGACTTGCCCAAGAAAGAACGTGACCCCGGTGGTTTCATTATCCAGATAGCCTTGGGAAACGGGAAGGTAGCTTCGGGGATGCTTGACCTCGGAGCCGGAATAAATCTCATGCCCTTCTCGATTTTTCAGAGGCTCGGTCTTGGGGAGTTGAGGCCGACCCGCATGTGCCTCCAGTTGGCGGACCGTTCCATACGGTATCCGAAGGGGATAGTCGAAGATGTCCTCGTGAAGGTGGGCAAGCTTATTATTCCAGTCGATTTCGTTGTTTTAGACGTGGGAGATGTTCACGAGAATGGGAAGGATCACACCATCCTTCTCGGAAGACCTTTCATGGCGACTACGAACACCCTTATTGATGTGAAGAATGAGACCCTAAATATGACTGTTTTGGGGGAAACGGTGTCCATTTCCGTTCGAGGAGCCATGTCTGCCTCCTCGGTGAATTTTGTCGAGGAGTGTGCTTTCGTTGACCTAGCCGACCCATTTGTTGATGAGATGGTCATTCACGAGTTCGAGGAAGTGTCGTTGCCAGTTTTCGGGGAAGAGGAAGAACCTACAGTGGAGCTTTTTGAAGTAGGAGATGGTCATTCCCGAGCTGAGGCCACACTCGAGCTTAAGGAGCTGCCCAAGCACCTTAAGTATGTCTTCTTGGATGATGCCCAACAGAAACCGGTGATCATCTTTGCTGAGCTTGACCGTGAGGAAGAAGAGGAGCTGATTGCTATGCTCCGGAAGAACCAGGAAGCAATCGGGTGGAGTCTGGGAGACATAAAAGGGATCAGTCCATCTACATGCATGCACCGGATTATCTTGCCAAGCCGTTTCGGGATAGCCAGCGACGGCTAAACCCAAATATGATGGAGGTAGTGAAGAAGGAGGTGTTGAAACTTTTCTCTGAAGGATTGATCTATCCAGTGGCGAGTAGTGAGTGGGTTAGCCCTATTCATGTGGTGCCGAAGAAGGGAGGCATAACCGTGATCGAGAATGACAAGAAGGAGTTGGTTCCCACCCGCATCACTACTGGGTGGCGCATGTGCATTGATTATCGGCGACTGAATGCGGTGACGAAGAAGGATCATTTTCCGCTGCCGTTTATTGACCAGATCCTTGATCGTCTTTGGGGCCATCAGTTCTACTGCTTTTTGGATGGACCCTCCGGCTACTACCAAGTAGCCATTGCACCTGAGGATCAGCCAAAGACGACTTTCACGTGCCCCTTTGGCACCTTCGCGTTCAGACGAATGCCCTTTGGCCTATGCAATGCACCGAGTACATTTCAGAGGTGCATGTTCTCCATCTTCTCGGATATGCTTGAGGACTGCCTGCAGGTATTTATGGATGACTTCTCTATCTTTAGTGATTCATTTTCTCATTGTCTCTATAATTTATCTCGTGTCCTTGAACGTTACATTGAGTCTAATTTAACTCTGAGTTAGGAGAAAAGTCATTTCATAGTTAGGAGTGGCGTTGTTTTAGGCCATGTTGTTTCTAGTAGGGGGATGGAGGTAGACAAGGCTAAGGTAGATGTTATTGAAAAACTTCCCCCTTCTGTGAATGTTAAGGGGATTAGAAGTTTCTTGGGGCATGCGGGATTTTATAGGCGTTTCATTAAAGACTTTTCGAAAATTAGTCAACCTTTATGTCACTTACTTGCTCAGGATGTGCCATTTATTTTTGATGATGCTTGTTTAAGTGCTTTTAATGAACTAAAGAGCAAGCTTGTGAGTGCCCCTATTGTTATTGCCCCTAATTGATCTCTTCCTTTTGAAATCATGTGTGATGCATCTAACCTTGCAGTGGCCGCCGTTTTGGGTCAACGAGTTGATAAGTTGCTTAGAGTGATTTATTATGCTAGTTTGACTCTTAATGGGGCCCAACAGAATTATACTACCACCGAGAAGGAACTTCTAGCCGTGGTCTTTTAACTAAAAAAATTTAGATCTTACATTTTGGGATCTAAGGTAATTATTCACTCAGACCATGCGGCTTTGAAGTACCTTTTGAGCAAAACCCATTCCAAACCAAGGCTCATCCGGTGGATCTTGTTACTGCAAGAGTTCGATGTTGACATTAGAGATAGGAAAGGTTCTGAGAATGTAGTTGCTGATCACTTGTCACGCATAGTCCCATCTAACTCATCATCTTCACTGATTGTGCATCATTCTATTAATGATAATTTTCCTTATGAGCATGCGCATGAAGTGTCGAAAAGTGTTTGTATGCTGACATTGTGAATTACTTATGTTGTGGAAAACTGCGGCCTGACCTCTCTTCCCAAGAGAGAAAGCGTTTTGTCTCTGTGTGTAGGGACTACTTCTGGGATGAGCCGTTCCTTTTCAAAATGGGCAAGGATGAGGTGCTGAGGAGATGTGTACCAGAAGAGGAGCAAGTCGATGTCCTCACATTCTGCCACGAGTTTCATTGTGGTGGCCACTTTGGCGGCCAGAAGACCGCCTTTAAGGTTCTACAGTCAGGTTTGTTTTGGCCTACCCTTTTTAAAGATGCTCATACCTTTGACCGTTCTTGTGATAAATGCCAAAGAACTGGGAATATAGGTCATCGAAATGAGATGCGCTTGACTAATAACCTTCAAGTCGAAATTTTTTATGTCTGGGGCATTGATTTTATGGGACCCTTTCCTAAGTCTAATGGCTACGAGTACATTTTACTTGTCGTAGATTACGTGTCTAAGTGGGTTGAGGCTATCCCCACAAAGACATGTGATGCTAATATCGTGATCAAGTTTGTGCAAGGGTATATATTGAGTAGGTTTTGGTTCCCAAGAGCAATAGTGAGTGATGGAGGGAAGCACTTTTGCAACAAGCTTTTCGAGAAGCTGATGAAGAAGTACTGTATATCACATAAGGTGGCTACCCCCTATCACCCACAAACCTCGGGCCAGGCGGAGACAAGCAACAAGCAGATAAAGACCATCTTAGAGAAGACGGTCAACTCATCAAGGAAGGATTGGTCGAGCCGGCTCGACGACGCTTTGTGGGCCCAACGAACATCATACAAAGGTGTCTTGGGAATGAGCCCTTTCAGACTCATCTATGGGAAGTCTTGTCACATACCAGTGGAGATTGAGCACAAGGCCTTGTGGGCCATTAAGAAGACGAACCTTTATCTTGATGCAGCCGGAAAAGCCAGACTGTTGCAACTATCGGAGTTAGAAGAAAGAAGGAACGAAGCTTATGAGAATGCCAAGATCTATAAAGACAAGGTGAAGAGACTTCATGATGCCCATATTGGTAGAAAAGAGCTGGTACCGGGCATGCGTGTTCTTCTTTACAATTCCCGACTTCGTCTTTTTCCGGGAAAACTGAAGTCCCGGTGGAGTGGCCCTTATGTTATTGATGAGGTGCTAAGTTTCGGAGCCGTCAGACTTCGCAATCCAACTAATGGCGAGTTATTTGTGGTTAACAGTCAGCGAGTGAAGCCATATTTCGACGGGGAGTTCGGGAAGTACCATGTCCAGACCATCAGTCTCGGCGACCCAACGTATCCTTGATCTAAGGCATCAATGCCGAGCTCCCGACTTAAAACCGAGCGTTTATTGTACTATGTGTATATATATATCGATTCTGATTCCATTAAAAAAAAAAAAAAAAAAAGTGTGTCGCGACTCGCGAGGTATGTCGCGAGTCGCGAGTTAGCCCACAAAATGGGTCATCGGCCCCAGTTATTTTCGCGACTCGCGACGCTATCTCGCGACTCGCGAGCTCGGAAGTTGCGACTCGCGAGTTTGTCGCGAGTCGCGAGTATACCCTCCGAAGTTAATGTCGCTTGCAGTTTTTTTCGCGATGCGAGTCGTGACATTCCTCTGATTAAAATCTGACCCGTCGTTTTCTTTGTGCAGAATTCCCAAATCACTCTCGCGACCTACGATCCTTCTCTCCCAATCGCTCACCGCCTTCGTTCCGCCTCCAACCGCCGACGCTCCGAGCACCACAGACGACCTTCCCCACCGGCGACGTTCTTCTCCGGCCAACTCATTTTCTCCGGCTGTTTTCTTTCTCTCGCGACGAGCGTTACACACAGTGGCGCTCCGGCACCGGCCAGCCCTATCCACCTCCTCCTTCTCCTCCTCATGGACCACAGTGACTTGTCACTGTGTTGGTTAGCTTTTCTTTTTCTTTTCTCTTTCTTTTGTTTCTTTTTGTATTTTCTCTTTTCTTTTGTTGTGTCGGTTGATTGTGTAAGTGCACCTCCGTTTCACTGTGGATCGACAATGGGGACATTGTCTGATTTTAAGTGTGGGGGAGTTTATGTGGCTATATGATTGACCAGGTCTAGTTTTTCTTTGTTTTCGGGTGTGTTTTATTTCTTTCTTTTGCTTGTGGGCCAGTCTAATGTAGGATTTATGTGTTTTGGGTCTGTACTTGGAAAATTCATGGTGAGTTAAGATGTGTTTAATGGATTCAATAAGTTGTGATGATGGCATTGTATGACATAGCGTGATGAAAGGCTTGGTTAATGGCTTTGATTGACATTCAGATATTTGCCTAGTGAGGTTTGAGCCTTATTTCTTTCTTGAGATACATTGGTCGTGCTCTTGTTTGATTAGAACTTGCCCTGAGTCTGCATCGAAATGAATCAATTTGAGTTGTGAACTGTGAATATGATTAAGGCATTTTTTGTATCTTTCTATCCTTGTTTTTTCTGCAATTATTCCCTAGTTGCCCTTTTGAGCCTAATTGTTTTTTTTCTATAACCCCGTGATGATGACATTATTGAGTTTCGGGTTGAGAATGGGCGAAAAAAAAAAAAAAAAAAAAAAAAAGTGACCAAATAGGGTCGCACCAAAAAAAAAAGAAAAGAAAAAATAAGTTGGGTGTAAACGTGTGTTTTTAGGAGAAGTGTGGGGGAGGTCCGGTTTGTTTGAGTAACCGGTTGAGCGTGCATTCTTGGGTTAGGAGTTTGAATTATATTCGAGCCACTTAGCCTATATTTATCCTACATGTCCAAAGAGCCTACGTTACAACCCTGAAAGACCTTTTGATTCACTAGTTGCAGTTTTTGATTGGTTTAGAGTAGAAATTAGACAATGGGCAAGCTTATGATTGAACTTGTTATCGACCAATTTGAGTGCATCCATATCTTTATCTGTATAAGAAAGTGAGTGAGGCACACTTATACATTCCCATATTTGAGTGGACGTCATATTGAAGTCTAGCGATCAAGCATGTAGTCATGTTATGTTCATATATGCCATTTGAATGCTCATTGTTGAAGTTGAATGTGTTAAGACTTATCTTGTTATCGACTGATGTCCAGGCTCATATTTGTTTTGTGTCTTCTCTTTTCTTTTCTTCTCTTTTCTTTTCTTTTCTCTTGGTTCGGGACGAACAAAGGTCTTAGTGTGGGGGAGTTGTTTGTCCCATTTTTGTGTCTTTATTTCATATTTATTTTCTTTTTTTTTTCCCCCATTTGTAGGTTTTTCGTCGCTTATTTGGTCCATTTCATTCGTTTTGTGTTTTTGCCTTTAGTTTATATTTTTGTATCTTTTTGCCGTGTTTTGCTTCGTGTTTTTCCGTGTTTGTGTTTTCAGGAGGTAGGTGGTGCCGGTCGAGGTTAGGATTGCGTGTGCCGAGACTGTGATATCGAGAATTCCCGTGGCCGAGCCCAGAAGTCGACAAAGAGGACTAATAAGACGGACATAAAAAGCGCCCAGAAATTCTCGCGAGTCGCCTCACTCGAGTCGCGACTCGCGAACTTGCCGCGACCCGCGAGAAAAACTGGGGCTTAAAGGCAGTTGCGAGACGATGTCGTGACTCGCGAGACTGAGTCGCGACTCGCGACCTATGTCGCGACCAACCCCAGAGTAATAAGAAAATGACGACGCGCGACTCGCGACCCAAGACAAGACCATCTCGCGACTCGCGACTTATGTCGCGACTCGCGACTTAACCGGCGCGAATTTCGAGGACGGGATTTTTAATGCTGATTTCGATCCTAGGGTTGATTATTCACGATTCCAACTTTATTTTTACGTTCCCTCTGGAGAAAAACCCATTCCTTTTCTTTCTTTCGCACTTTTGAATTGTTTTGGGAGATTGACAAACTCCTATTTCTTGCTTTGGATTTGGATGCACTTGGATTTGACGTTGGATTCTCTATAATAATCGTAAGTTATTTTCCTCAATTGTTTGTTGATGATGATGGCTTGGGTTAATTTGAATGTTGATGTTGAATTTCATATGAGTAGCTAAATCCATTCGCTAGGGATAGGGGATGATTGATTAGGTTCGTTATAATTGAGTGCTTTTGATTGTTCATGTCTATTCGAGTTGTGTGAATCATAGGGTTAGTAGATTGATCACCTTTCTAACCTAGATAATCAACATGTAGAACCGAGAGGGGAGACGTTGGTAGAATTAGGCTCGTTTAGAATAGATTTGTTCGGAAGCGTATAATCTATGTGTTGTTGGAATTGATAGTTGATCGTTAACGTTCACTCTCTTGTTACGAAGAGTTATTGAGAGTGAATCTCTGAACGAGAGACGATTCAAGACCTTTAACCGAGCAATCGAATGCCGGTGATTGCATTAGAACCGAAAGCAATTATCCCCGATTCCCTAGCACTTAAATCATTCAGTAAAGTCATTTGCTATTTGCTTTCATTTTATTCAGGTCAAATCAGTAGTTGATAGTCAAAACCCAAAAATATTGAATTAGAGTGTTTAGGAATTCTTTTTCTCTTTTCGTGATTGAATATACGTACAAGATAATCCGGCTAACCTTCCTTGCGATACGACCCGGGGACGAATCTTTCGATTCTACTCCGGTAAAAATACTCACAACACAATTCAAATGGGATACTAAACTGATACTTCAAACTTTCACACCAATGGATGCAGACCTTATTTTGAAAACTCACATCATCAGCCAGAATTCAACAGATAAAATCATTTGGCACTCTGATAAAAAAAAGGTCAATTCTCTGTGAAGGAAGCCTATAAAGTCATTCATGAATCAAAGATCAAAAGACAACAAGTGGCTGACTCAAGCAATGGCAGAAGTGTTAGGCAGAAAATGTGGCAGAAAGTCTGGAAGCTGAAAATAAAACCCAAAGTCAGAAACTTCCTTTGGTGATATATTCATAGTTGGGTGGGTGCCAACTGCAGGCTGAAGCAGAAAGGGCTAAAGGCTGATACTATTTGCTGTTGGTGTGGAGCAGAGGAAGAAAACCTAGAACATGTCATGTTTCATTGTCAGAGAGCTCAAAGGGTTTGGAAATTAGTAGGACTAAGCTGGGATTTCCTGAATGACCAAAAAACCTCTTTCCTGGACTGGTGGCTGTGTGTCTCTAGCATGAAACCTTCTGAGCTGAATAGGGACAGAATTGCTCTTTCCACTTACCTTCTTTGGTGGTTGTGGAAGACAAGGTGTTGTAGCAAATTATTTTATTTTTTTATCGTGTACCGAATCGAAGGATTTGTTACCCGAGTCGATCTCTCGAGGAAGACTGTTCGGAATTTAGCGTTGGTCTTGATCACACACGAAAAGAAAATAAGTACTAAACACTCTAATCACGATTGATTTGGGGAATCAACTAAAACAATCTAGAACTAGAAAAACAATTTAAAGAAATAACAATTAAATTTCAGAGAAAAAGAAGAAGGTCTAGGGGTCGGGAAATCTCATCAAGTCTTAAACTATGTTGAACGCTTATTTGTTCGGTTACGAGATTAAACAAGCCTACACGTCTAGAGGGCTATGCTCAATAACTCTTCGTAACAAGAGCACAAACATAAACGATAAATTCATTCAAACAAGCAACACATAGACAATATTTTTACGAACATGTCTACTCTATACGAGCCTAAATCGACCGACGTCTCCCCTCTCGGTTCTAAACGTCGATTAACTAGGTTAGAATGGTGATCAATCAACTAACCATATTATTCACACAACTCGTATAGATTGAACAAAACACATTCCTCATAATTCAAAACAAGAATCAAAATCCCTAACCCTAGGTGAATGGATTACCTTATGCTTAGATTCAATTTCATGTTAACCGGAATTAAGAACATAAAACCAATCAACAATAATAAAATAAAATTGAAAAACTTACAATCGGATTAAGAGTTGCAAGATTTCAATCCAAATATCTTTGTGTCCAACAATCCAAGCATGGGAGAAAAAAAAGAAAAGCGGAGAAATTTATCCTAACAATATTGAGTTTTTGGAGAGAAAAATTGAAAGGAACGATATTGGGGATTGTTCCTTAGGTCTGGGGGGTCGTTTTGATATATAGTGCGCGAAAAACGGAGCTAAAACGAGTAAAAACGAGCAAAAATAAAAACAGGGCCGGCTCAGTCGCGAGTTGCGACTTTGCCTTCTCCTCGGTCGCGAGTCGCGGCATCCTCGCGAGTCGCGCGTCGTCATTCTTTTAATATTCTGGGGCTGGTCGCGACCCGAGTCGCGAGTCGCGACCTCAACTCGCGAGTTGCGACTTCGACACGGAACTGCTCCTTAAGCCTCAGTTTTTCTCGCGAGTCGTGACTTTGGTCTCGCGAGTCGCGACTTTCATCTCGCGAGTCGCGACTTTGGTCTCACGAGTCGCGACTTTTCTCTCGCGAGTCGCGACTTTGGACTGCATTGCGCAATTTTACGTTTCGGGCTCGTTTGGGCTGGTCCGAACTTGAAATTGAGTGCTGTTTTTTGCTATGCGTCACCAACGAACCCCTCTATTAGAATATGCGCTCGAAACAAACTTTTTTTGAAGATAAAATTCTCCCGAAGCTCCCGACCTACACACCAAAAACGACAAAACACAAAAGAAAACCGGAAAAACAAACGAAAAACACCTAAAGACTCAAAATAAAGGAAAACACAGAATAAAACACGAAATGGACTAAAAACTAAAGAAACGGCCTAAAACGGGGGAAAAAGAAAGATAAAATAAACACGAAAAATGCAACAAAAATGGGACAAACAACTCCCCCACACTTAAACCTTTGTTCGTCCCGAACAAAAAGAAAAGAAAAGAAAAGAAACGATAAAAAACTAAAACCGAGCAAGGTCAACAGTCATTAACAAGATAGCCTCAACATGTTCAACTTCAACAATGAGCATTCAAATGGCATATACGAGCATCACACAACTACATGCTTGATCACTATACCTCAACATGGCGTTCTCTCAGTATGGGAATATATATGTGTGCCTCACTCGAATTCTTATACAGAAAAAGATAGGTGCACTCAAATTGGTCGATAACAAGTTCAATCATATGCTTGCCCATTGTCTAACTTCTACTCTAAACCAATCAAAATCGAAACTAGTGCATCAAAAGGTCTTTCAAGGTTGTAACGTAGGCTCTTTGGTCAGGTAGGATAAATATAGGCTAAGTGGCTCGAATTCATTACATAACTCAAACACCTTACCTCAAGAATGATACACTCAACCGGTTGCGCAAACATACCGGATCTTCCCCCTCACTTTTTCTAAAACCACACGTTTCACCCATCTTATTTCATTTTTTTTCTTCTTTTTTTTTGTGTAAACCTTATTGGATATTATACAATCCATTCGGCTACATTTTTTCTCCCTCTTTTTTTTTTCTTTCGATTTTTTTTATGTGCGACCTTTTTTGGTCATTTTTTTTTCTTTTTTGTTTGGATAATATAAACAAACTCCAACAAACAACTCCAACAACCATCCCCTCCAATTCTTAACCCGCAACTCCAACAATGTCATCATCACGAGGTTATCAACAAAAATCAAATAAGGCTCAAAAAGGGAGACTAGGGAATAATTTGTAGAGAAAGAAAAGGATAGAATACAATAAACGCCTTAATCACATACACAGTTCACAATTCTAATCAATTTATTTCAATGCAGACTCAGGGCAAGTTCTAATCAAACAAGAGCACGACCAATGTATCTCAAGAAAGAAATAAGGCTCAAACCTCACAAGGTAGATATATGAATGCCAATCAAAGTAATCGACCAAGCATTTCATCACGCTATGCCTCATATGACCAACATCACAACTCATCGAATTCATCAAACAAGTTTTAACTAATCTTGAAATTTCCAAAGTCCATACTCACAAAAACGCACAAAACCTACACTAGACCGGTCCACCACATAAGCATGCAAAATCCACGTAAACTCCCCCACACTTAAAATGAGGCAATGTCCTCATTGCTTCAACACAAAGCCAGGAAGTCAAATAATAGGACCAAGCAATTTCACATAATGAACCAACCCTAGCAGCTAACACAAGAACACCAAACTCAGAAGAAAGGACAGAAGGAAGAAGCAACACAAAAAGATAAAAAGAGAAAAGATTACGCAAACCGAAGATGCTTCGAGTGTAGTAAGCATTCCCATGCAGGCCTTTCGCCCATGCTTAACCCAGAACCGCGACACGTCCTGCCAAGAAAAACACAAAACTCCAAAACTCCCATTATTCAAAGATAAAACTAAAAAAGCAAAAAGAAAATAACTAAGAAAACGATAAATCACTTGGGTTGCCTCCCAAGAAGCGCTTGTTTAACGTCATTAGCTTGACGAAACCTGGGTACAAATCAGCCAAGATCCAAAAAGAAGTGGCGATCGTGCCATGCCTTCGTACTTTCCAGAAGTGGTAGCATGGGAAGATTGGCGAGAAGGCTGGCATGGTGGATCCGGGTGACTATGTTCTTGGTGAACCGGGTTCGGGCACGAGAAATCCCCAATTCTAGACGCAGAGCTTTTCCCACGCGAGCTCTGTCGTCAACCTCCGGGACTATAAGGATATCTGTGGAGCAAGTCGAACTGAATTCTCCCCACTTCGTAACACAGTGCAATGGCCTCGAAGAAGGATGCTCCAACTCGGAGGTGGGAGGTGGGACTTGAGAATCAAGCCCATAGATCTCCTCTTCTGAAATATCATCAATGTCTGGCTGGAGCTCATCATCTTCTTCTTCGGCCTCACACATTTGTGTCATCGCACGGGCTTGAGTATCAAGCATGAAGTGGGGGTCGGCGACTTGTGCCTTAATTGAGTCGATGTGTGCTGTAAGAATCTCCGTTTGTGTGCCCAGTCGAGCACATCTGAGCTCAATCTCCACATCTCGAGTGGCCTGGGCAGATATGTGAGCAAGGATGAGGTCGAGCTTTTCATCGTATGTCAAAGCAGCCTCCCGAGGTTCATCTCTATGTATAGATTCGCCTTGATCGGTGGGCTCGGGAGTGACATTGTTAACTCGATCCTCTAATGCTTGCACGCGCTCCACAAGGTTCTCGATTTTGGACTCAATATTGCTCCTACGGGCCGCTTGGGAGGCTAAAAGAGCGAGGGCCTGGTCGAGCTTGGCATTGTACTCTGATGAATCCTCGAGGGACTCACATGACTGCTCAACAGGTATAGACTCCCATTGCTGCTCGTAAGGATATGACCAAGTCTGGCCATAGTCCCAAAAATCGTGGTATGAAGGTGACTGATGCGGATGGGTACACCGGGTTGCGGTCTCTTCATCCTGAGCTAATCGGGATGACGCGAATTCATTGATACGGTCGAGCTTCTCGTTGAACTCGTGGGACTCATAAGCTTGCTCGACTGTGTAGGGATCCCAGTACTGCTCGGAAGAATATGAATATGATTGGTTGTGGTACCCAGTGTGATAGCTCGGCTCGTAACCCCAAGGTTGGGTGTGCGGATAGGGAAAAGTACGGTTGAAGTTCATATCTCATGCACACCAAAATAGAACAACCACGCGTAGCCACGAAAATGAAGGAGAAAAGGAAGAAAACTAAAACAAAAACAAAAAGAAAAACAAAGATGCAAACAAAGGACACGAACACGAAAAACACAAAATAAAGAGAAACACAGAAAATAAAATCAACACCAGAACCAAATATCTACTTGCCTTCCCCGGCAACGGCGCCAAATTTGTTGTAGCAAATTATTTTATTTTTTTATCGTGTACCGAATCGAAGGATTCGTTACCCGAGTCGATCTCTCGAGGAAGACTGTTCGGAATTTAGCGTTGGTCTTGATCACACACGAAAAGAAAATAAGTACTAAACACTCTAATCACGATTGATTTGGGGAATCAACTAAAACAATCTAGAACTAGAAAAACAATTTAAAGAAATAACAATTAAATTTCTAGAGAAAAAGAAGAAGGTCTAGGGGTCGGGAAATCTCATCAAGTCTTAAACTATGTTGAACGCTTATTTGTTCGGTTACGAGATTAAACAAGCCTACACGTCTAGAGGGCTATGCTCAATAACTCTTCGTAACAAGAGCACAAACATAAACGATAAATTCATTCAAACAAGCAACACATAGATAATACTTTTACGAACATGTCTACTCTATACGAGCCTAAATCGACCGACGTCTCCCCTCTCGGTTCTAAACGTCGATTAACTAGGTTAGAATGGTGATCAATCAACTAACCATATAATTCACACAACTCGTATAGATTGAACAAAACACATTCCTCATAATTCAAAACAAGAATCAAAATCCCTAACCCTAGGTGAATGGATTACCTTATGCTTAGATTCAATTTCATGTTAACCGGAATTAAGAACATAAAACCAATCAACAATAATAAAATAAAATTGAAAAACTTACAATCGGATTAAGAGTTGCAAGATTTCAATCCAAATATCTTTGTGTCCAACAATCCAAGCATGGGAGAAAAAAAAGAAAAGCGGAGAAATTTATCCTAACAATATTGAGTTTTTGGAGAGAAAAATTGAAAGGAACGATATTGGGGATTGTTCCTTAGGTCTGGGGGGTCGTTTTGATATATAGTGCGCGAAAAACGGAGCTAAAACGAGTAAAAACGAGCAAAAATAAAAACAGGGTCGGCTCAGTCGCGAGTCGCGACTTTGCCTTCTCCTCGGTCGCGAGTCGCGACATCCTCGCGAGTCGCGCGTCGTCTTTCTTTTAATATTCTGGGGCTGGTCGCAACCTCAATTCGCGAGTTGCGACTTCGACACGGAACTGCTCCTTAAACCTAAGTTTTTCTCGCGAGTCGCGACTTTCATCTCGCGAGTCGCGACTTTGGACTGCATTGAGCAATTTTACGTTTCGGGCTCGTTTGGGCTGGTCCGAACTCGGAATTGAGTGCCGTTTTTTGCTATGCGTCACCAACGAACCCCTCTATTAGAATATGCGCTCGAAACAAACTTTTTCTGAAGATAAAATTCTCCCGAAGCTCCCGACCTACACACCAAAAACGACAAAACACAAAAGAAAACCGGAAAAACAAACGAAAAACACCTAAAGACTCAAAATAAAGGAAAACACAGAATAAAACACGAAATGGACTAAAAACTAAAGAAACGGCCTAAAACGGGGGAAAAAGAAAGATAAAATAAACACGAAAAACGCAACAAAAATAGGACAAACACAAGGATTACCTGTTTGTTTCAAAATATGTGGATCTCTGAGCAGAAGATAGCTGAAGGGGCAATAAGAGAGTGGTTGGAATTTGAAGAGCTTAAATTTGGTCGCAGACCTCTAATTCCGTAATTCTTCCACGTCTTCGATGGAATTTAAGTTGCCGATGATAGTATGAAGTCTTTCTATCCCCCAAGTGAATAGGGAGCAGGAGAGTGTTGGCCAGGAACCAGAATCTGATGTGGTAAAAGAGATAGGGGAGCTTGGAAAGGCTGCCAGTGTTTCTGAAACTAACAATGCAGATTGGCGCTTTTTTGGGTCTGCTTTGGTGGATAACCATGTGGTGGCTTCTTGGTCTCAATCTAGGGATGCTTGGATTACGTATTCAGTGGATCACTCTCTCTTGGAAATTAGAGCATGGCTGGAACAGGGTCACAGACTAGGATGGCAGCAGGTGATGTTTAAAGTGAAGGAAAATGAGTTATGGCAGCTGCTATCAAACACGGCTTGTTGTAACTCTGACTTTGCTATGCTAGTGGAAGACATCAATTCCATACTGCATCTATTTCCTATGGTTTTCCTTGTTGATTGCTCTTAATTTGTATTGATTCTAGTTGTAAAATCTTTCTTTCTTTTCTTTTCTAGTTTCGGTTTTTTTTTTTTTTTGCTTAAGC